>OVAP01000029.1:39012-71116 GCA_900406295.1 Aurinia saxatilis | reverse complement strand
AATATATATATATATATATATATCAAAACTAAAAAATATCAGTAAAAACTAAATATTTTTGAAAGAAAATGTATGGAATTCATCAACATACCCATGAAAGATAATTCTTCTTCTTTTTTTCCTTATTCAACAACTTTGGATAAATAATGTTTTCAACCAAANTTTTTTCCTTATTCAACAACTTTGGATAAATAATGTTTTCAACCAAAAAAGAAAGCATCTCTAAAAAAAAAAACGCTCACACCTCTCTCTGCAACTCAGACCACCTCCAACTCTTCTTAGATCGGGACCGGCATATGGCCTTGTGTCACCATCGGTTTCCCTCCTTTTCCTTTGATTTTTTTTCCCGGCTTTTTTCGTTTTCTTCTCTTGATTTTGTCAGATTTAATTACGGTTAGCTTTTGTTTAGGGATTTCTTTAGATCTGGTTTTGATTTGTGTAGATCCGAACCATGCAAGATGTTCTCCTTCCGATCTGCAATTTTCACAGGTTCTATGCCTTGGTTTTCCAGGCGATTACCTTCGCTTTCATCTGACATGTTCAAGGAAGGCCTTTGTTTACGGTGCAGAAGGTTTTGAGTATAATTAGAATTTTCTCCATCTTAATACTCCTTTGGTTTGAGTTTAGTCTAAATTTGATTCATGGAGCTTCGGCGCGATGAAGACTTCTATTTCCGGTGTCGATTTAGTGCTTTTGGTGCTAACTGGAGAAAGCAACCGCCTCTTGTTCCTGCAATTAAATCAGATTGAGGCTTTCTTTTTTGGCATGTTGTGGTGGGTCCTAACGGCGAGGAAAGTTGGTTCTGTCTTCCTTAGCTAACCCGTTCTACATGATTATAAGCAGTATATTTGGCCTAAATATCTAGTGGAGGCAGCTTGCGGCGTTTCTTTATCAAGGCAACTTTATTCACCAAGGAGGGGTTAAGAAGTTGGATGCACAACCTCATTTAGTCTTCTTATTCAAATCTGGATTAGACTTTACTATGGAGCGTTATATGTATGGTTTAGATAAATTTTGTTTGTACTCTTTAATCTTCTTCTGTAAACTTCTTTTGTCTTAGTTTTAGACTCCGGCAATTTTTTGTGATTGCTGGCATCGTCTTTGGGCCACCGTCAGTGGTGGTTGTGGCACCGCTATGTAATAAACTTAAACAATAAGAAAAGTATCTTTCAGTGTTAAAAAAAAAATGTTTTCAACCAAATCTTACTTAATTAATATCATCGATAAATCATCTAACCGCACTTCAAACATAGTCAAACTCTGATAATTCGTTATGAGTTTCAATTTTAAATTCCTGCAAAAAAAACAACTCAAAATCGGAGTTTTCAATACTAGTAACATACCATAAGCAATCTATGAGTTTTAATAAATCAATTCTCTTAAAAAGAAATCACTTCTAAGTTTAAGCTCCATGAATATAATTTTTTCATCTATAAGTGAATGCCCATCATTCTTCAAGCTTGATGCAAGATGTCATCAATCCATCTCTTTTTGTGACATATTAGTTTGATCCGATATATTGACGAAGTAACCCATCCTAAAACCGAAAAGAAATTCAAAAAATTCCTTACAACAGCAAAATTGTTAGAAACTTATTCTAAATGACATTATAGCTTGATCTAATATATTGATGAAGTATAATCCGTCCTAAAACTCTCTTTTGTTGTAAAATTATGAGATGTGGAATGCTAACCTACGCAGCTCACACATCATGTTCCGAAACAGACAACATTTTGAATCAAGCAAATAAATAAAAAGAGAAAAATGCACATCACATTTGAGTCGAACAACATAAGAAAACCAAATAGAAGCAATGAAGTAAATTGTTCGAGTTTCACCTTAATCAACCTAGTGAAAATTAGGTGAAATTTTGAGAAATCCATTCAAATTCGAATGAAATTGCGAGAGTGAGGGTTTAGGCAGAGCCTAGTCGCAATTTCAAACGTAAGAACAATTGATCTTAAATCTTATCGATCTCTCCAGCTCAAAGTTCATATACCTCCACTCTTGAGGAATATCGAATTGAAAAGCTATGATGATCATCACCTCTCCGTTGGTTGCAACAATTTTGAGTAGTCTTTCTCTCTCGGCTTTGTACCAGTACTACCGGCAGTTCTCACTTTGGGCCTGCTAATAAAGCCCATCGTGCCTAGCAATAATTTCTCCGTTCATTTTCACATAGGTTCAAGCCCAAAATTCCCTACATTAATTAAATTTATTGTCAAGTTGATGGGTGTAATAATTCATGACTTTAATAATTCAACAACATTTTGTTAAAAAGTGCATCATACCTCAAATAGAAAATAAATTCAGTTATCGATTTATTTTTCATACCACCTTTTGTTTATCTATTAAGTTATCTAAATGTCCAGTTTGAATGATTTACTAAAACTTGAGTGTATTTGTTAAATACTGTGCTTATAATATATTTAAAAATTATAAAAGTAATTAAACAACTTTACATATTACTTTATCGGACTGGTATCGTATCCTTATTCTGCATTTCAATGAATACATATGCTTATTGGATGTTCATATTGATAATATCAATCATATATGTAATTTGGTAAATATAATTATATGTTGCAGATTCGTGTATTGCATGAGAATTGTATCTTGGATTTGATGTTCATAATTTTTATATCCTATATAATGATATATCATATGTAATAGCTAGGACTATGTATTCATATGGAAAAAAATAATATACTACATATTATTTAATAACAATTTACATGTAAAACAAATTAATATTTTAATAAAAATATATACAACTACTGCTACAACTTAATGTTGGAGTATTTAATGAAAGAGTTTAATTGAATTTGAAAATTCGAAACTCCCAATCTAGAAGAAAAAGACAATTTACCACTTACAAGAAAATATGTTTGTTGATGAATTATTTATATGGGTTCCATTTGTTTTTAATTGCGAGCTAAAACAGTTTGAATTTGTAGGTAATAGAATCCATAATTCCAGAAAAGCAAAAAAACTTTATGGGTGGATTGTGGTGTGCCACTACTAGTAAAGTTGAGAGGGAGAAAGAGGAAAAAAAAAGGTAGATCTCTAGGATCAAGCAAAAACCATAATTAATTACATACTAAATCCAGAAAAAAACTAACCTTAATTGACTTTTCTCCCAAGAAAAAAAAGACATGAACGTGGCCTGCCATATATATATGAACTTTATATTAATATATAATAAAAAGGACATGAACATGGCCTGCCTTACATAAACCATACAACAAATGGTGGCAAAATTAAATGTGTAATGATAGTAGTCGCAAGTGCAAAATCAGAAGAAGTAGTTTCGTAATGATGGTCACAACGTCTTTCGTAGTTGCCAGCTTAAACCTTCCAACACCTCTCTCTTTCATGATGTAATTGTACTCGGCACGTGCGACTCACGTGGTTCACAAAAAGTTGACTTTTTAGTTTTTCATTTTTCATCTCTCAAAACAAAAAGAATGGTTATGAAGATTAAAGATACATTTTTTTTTTTTGTATAACATGAGGATTGTCGTGTTGTTACTAATAATAGTTTACCTAGATATGATTTGATTATGACACATTATTAACCCAGTTTGTAATCTTATATAAGTTGAGGTTGGTCAAATAGATTAAATCAGTAATTACAATACGTGCGCGTCCACTTTCTATTAATCAAATGCATAAACCCCAAATGGTTTAAAGTTATGTCAAGATTAAAAGCTAACCAATTCCTAGCTCTATGCCAAAAACTATAAGTAACTTGTACATGTAATGAAAGTTTTTTAAGTAACTTCAACCAGAGAAAAGATTATCAGTAACATTAATCATTGAGATTAAGTGTTTAAAAAGGATTTACAGAATCTCAGATAATTTAGTTTGGTGGATAGGTTATATCATTAGCGTTTTTGGAAGTTCCTTTAGAAAAAAATAAAAACGTTTTGGGAAATACCTATTCCATAATAAATATGGCTGGGCTTGGAGTATTAGTTAGACCAAACACTAGAATACACAAGTTATACAAAAGAACAAAAATGACAACTTGTTCGGAAATGGTTTTGACGAGTTCAGAAGTAGTAGCCACTATGTAATACATTTAGTCACGAATACGATAGGAAATATTAGTATTTTAAGATTTATATATATCCATAAACACATCATGAAAGTCACTTTCTTTCACGGTCTGATCTTACTATTCCAATTAATGATGATTCCATTCCAAATAGAAAATGAATAAATAACGTTGAAAATTAGGAAAACCTAATTGAACAAGCCAACCACGACGTCGCCCGGGTTGACTAGATTAAGTTTATGGCACTAGGATTTAACCCCAACAATTTTATATAAAGAAATCTGTTAATATCAATGGATCACAAATAACCGAACAATTAGTCTAATTTATAAATTTGTTAAAAAAAAAAAAGTCGTTCTGGGATGTAATGTTGCATGAGTTAAAGTGGATTTACAGCTGGAAAAAAAAACATCATATTGTAAACTTGTCGAATCAACTTCTTTGCTATCAGTAACCTAAAAATCCAGAGGTATTTTTGAAAAGAAAATCATATTTTTAAAATTTTAATCTCGGATGTGATGATATATGTTTTAAAAAATAAATAACAGATGGCTTTAAAAAATAAGTTTAGCAGTAGAAAGAAAAAACCAAATCTTATTTAAAAAATAAAAAATAAAAAAGGGAAATGGAGCTGTCATATAAACGCCGAGCCGATCTCACAGGCAAGCCATCTCAGCAAAAACGAAATTATTAAAATGAAACGGCAGAGATGTGTTTGATTAAGGGTTTTAATTAAGAGTGATTAAACAGTTATCACGAGGGAAAAGGCTGTCTGACAGCCAGGTCACGTTATCTTTTCCTGTGGTCGAAATGATTCTTCTTTATTTTTATTATTATTATTTTATTTTTTTGAAAGGACGAAAAAAAAACTTGGAGAGATAATAAAATCCCGCCTATATAAATTCACACATTTCTCCACCCCCTTTGAATTCTCTCTTTATCCACCATCGGCCGTTTCTCTCTGTGACGACTATCTATCTCCGGCGAGGAAGTCAAAGCCAGAAGAGAAGAAAGTGAGAGAGCTCCTCGCTTGTTTCTTCGATTCTTCTGTTTTTTCGATCTTTCTCGTTTTAAGGTAAACAGATACTTTCTGGATCTAGATTTTGTTGAGTTTGGTAGAGATCTGGAATTTTGTTGAAGTTGGATCTGTGAACTGTGGAGTTTCGATTTCACTTGACTGATTATACCTACCTCGACTAAGCGATTGGATTTTGTTGATTTTTTATCTGGAATAGGGATAGATCTAGATTCAGGTTACTGTTCCGAGTTTGTGATTTTTTTTAATATCTTTGGGTTCATCCATCTCTGAATATCTGGGAATGGTTTTTGAGATTTCAGTTGGAATCTCAACTGTTATGATTAGATTGAAATCTGAACATGAAGTTTTGATAATGGAGTATATCAATTGATGGATAATGGACTGTATTGAAGACGATGAATAGAAGCCTACTTCTGATTCGATCAGGATTCATTTCGTATCTTTTTGTTTTGTTTTGCAGCTCATAAAAAATGGCTGAGGCTGATGATATTCAACCAATCGTCTGTGACAATGGTACTGGAATGGTCAAGGTTAGTTACTCTACTCTTTTCAGATCTATGGATGGTTCTCGTTTGTTTGTTGACTAAACTGCAGATTTGATGACCCATCGGCTTTATGATTAATGTATACAGGCTGGATTTGCCGGCGATGATGCTCCCAGGGCTGTTTTCCCCAGTGTTGTTGGTAGACCAAGACATCATGGTGTCATGGTTGGGATGAACCAGAAGGATGCATATGTTGGTGACGAAGCACAATCCAAAAGAGGTATTCTTACCTTGAAGTACCCGATTGAGCATGGTGTTGTTAGCAACTGGGATGATATGGAAAAGATCTGGCATCACACTTTCTACAACGAGCTCCGTATCGCTCCTGAAGAGCATCCAGTTCTTCTTACCGAGGCTCCTCTTAACCCAAAGGCTAACAGAGAGAAGATGACCCAGATCATGTTCGAAACCTTCAACTCTCCCGCCATGTATGTTGCAATCCAAGCTGTTCTCTCCCTATACGCCAGTGGTCGTACTACCGGTTAGTCCATTTAAGGCTTTCTGTTCTCTGTTTATACTCATTTTTTGAAATTGTATTCTGACTCTCACTCTCTCTCTCTTGACCAGGTATTGTGCTGGATTCTGGTGATGGTGTGTCTCACACTGTGCCAATCTACGAGGGTTTCTCACTCCCCCATGCCATTCTCCGTCTTGATCTTGCTGGTCGTGACCTTACTGATTACCTCATGAAGATCCTTACCGAGAGAGGTTACATGTTCACCACTACAGCAGAGCGGGAAATTGTAAGAGACATCAAGGAGAAGCTCTCCTTCGTTGCTGTGGACTACGAGCAGGAGATGGAGACTTCCAAAACCAGCTCATCCATAGAGAAGAACTACGAATTGCCCGACGGACAAGTCATCACCATTGGTGCTGAGAGATTCAGGTGCCCAGAAGTCTTGTTCCAGCCCTCGTTTGTGGGAATGGAAGCTGCTGGAATTCACGAGACAACCTACAACTCGATCATGAAGTGTGACGTGGATATCAGGAAGGACCTTTACGGTAACATTGTGCTCAGTGGTGGAACCACTATGTTCTCTGGTATTGCTGACCGTATGAGCAAAGAGATCACAGCACTTGCACCAAGCAGCATGAAGATTAAGGTCGTTGCACCTCCCGAGAGGAAGTACAGTGTCTGGATCGGTGGTTCCATTCTTGCTTCCCTCAGCACATTCCAGCAGGTAATAATTGATCGGAGTTTTCTATTTCTCATTATGTTTAATAGCCATATTAAATCAAAGGCTGATTATCTATGTGCTTTGTTGATCAGATGTGGATCTCCAAGGCTGAGTATGATGAGGCAGGTCCAGGAATTGTCCACAGAAAATGCTTCTAAGCTCTCAACAAGAAGGCTAAAAGCTGGGTTTTATGAAATGGGATCAAAGTTTTTTTTTTTTTCTTCTATTTGCTTCTCCATTTGTTTGTTTCATTTCCTTTTTTGTATTCGTTTCTGTGCACTTGTGTGTGACAAACTCTCTGGGTTTTTACTTACGTCTGCGTTTCAAGAAACCGCTTTCGTTTTGCGTTTTAGTCCATTGTTTTGTAGCTCGAGTGATCAAATTGATGCCTCTTTATTCCTTTGTTCGATAATTTCTTTCAAAACTCGGAAGAAGAATCTTGAAGCTATTTGCAATGTTAATATAAATATTGTATGAGATAAGATTTTATTGATTTGGCTACCAGTATTACTACATGTATCCCTTCAACATTGTCAATTCCATTTGGAAATGAAAATTTGAGTAATTGTGGCCTTGTATACTTGAATACCCAAAATAAAATCATATTATCTAAAAATTGAATCCAAACCAAACTGAATCGATGTAAAAAAAGAAAAAAAAGAATATATATTGTAGTTATACTTTCTAAACCGAATAATCAGTAATACAAAGGAAACCAAATCGAAACGATTCCTAAAACCCCTACTTCCAATCATAAAACCGAGAATGAGCCTGGAAGAAAAACACAACAAAATCCAAATTACGAGGACATGCTAGGTTTTGGTCACCATCTTGAAAAACTTTTAAAGAATGTATCAGTTATGTTGGAGCTCAATTCATTAATATTTTCATTAAAACTGAATGCGGAGATCAATTTTATTCTGCCCAAGCAAAGCAGTAATTTGCTATTCATGGAAGAGGAGGTTTCACTTCTGAATACTTTCAACAACCAACTTTTGGTAGAGGTTTTAATTCTAATGAAAACAATTTCTAGAAAGACCTTTTTTGTAATTTGCAAAGTGACGAAAACACTTGAATTTTCATCACTAAATCTCAAAGATTTTTTAAATTTGAGTAACCCTACTTCATCCATGTGCTTTATAGCAACTTGAATGTTACTAAGCGCCAAAGCTGACATTTTCTTTAAATTTTTTTTTTTTTTTTTTTGGNCTAAGCGCCAAAGCTGACATTTTTTTTAAATTTTTTTTTTTTTTTTTTTGGCGGCAAACATTTGTTTTATTTATACATAACACAAGGTTACAATGAACAGAATGTAATCTTGTGTTATGTATAAATAAAACAAATGTTTGCCGCCAAAAAAAAAAAACACAAGGTTACATTCTGTTCATTGTAGTATTCAGATTACATCCATATAATTTTGTTACAATGAGCAGAGTTTCTAGCTTGCTTTGCTAAATGATCAGCCTCTGAGTTAGCTTCTCTTGGGATATGAATGAATCTGATTCTTGGATAAATGAGTTTGTAGTGCTTGATATCCTCAAAGTAATTGGCTAGGCTACTTCTCTCCTGATCCTTTGGAAGGTCGATGGACTTGTTTATCCCATCGTACACCAACTTTGAGTCTCCACAAAATGCAGTATCCGTATAGCCTAATCTTCTTAAAGTTACAACTGCCTCTCTAAGTGCGTAGGCTTCTGCTTCTGTTGGTGTGTTGACTGATTGTCCCTTGATTGATCCTTTTATAATATCCTTGCCTTCTTTATCTTTCAGTATCCATCCAATTCCTGTGTTAAGTTCTTTTGAACTCCATGAGGCGTCTACAAAACAGCAAGCAGTGTTAGCGTATTTGATAATGCCTAAAGGATCTTTAGGGAGACTGAACACATGCTTGTGAAGGCTGGTAGACTGATTCAAAACATCTTGTTGAATCATTTCTAGTCTGTTAGCCTCTCCCCAAATTTGATGATCCTCTATAGCTCTGTTTATCACAACCGGAATAGGGATCTTTTTGTTTTGATGAAACCTGATATTCCTCATTTTCCATAACGACCATATAAGATGAGGTATAATTGATACTTGGTCCTTCCCTATTTTATCCGTAGCCATCAACATTGCAAGATTGCCTATGTGTGAGTTTTGAGGAAAAGAGTCACCTGATATGTGATTTATTGGGGCTAATTCCCACACTTCTCTTGATATTCGGCATTTGAAAAACAGATGGTTGATGGTTTCCTCTTCTTCACCACATAGCATACACTGCCCATCTTTTATTATTTTCCTCTTTTTAAGTTCTGCCCCCACTGGTAGCGCTTTATGAATGAGCTTCCAGAGAAAGTGTTTGAGCTTTGGAGGAGTCTTGAGATTCCAAATATTCCAACACATTTCTTTTGCTTCATGGTCCTCATGCATAGCTTGTGTAGCTTGAGAATTGTGTTCCAAATGGTAGCCTGAGCGCACTGAATAGTTTCCATCTCTAGTAAATGCCCAGGCTAGCTTATCCTCTTTCATTATCATACTTGGGTGGATTCTGCTGATTGCTGTTATATCTTCAGGGTCCATCCAGGCTTGGAGCTTTTTGCTGTCCCATTGGGCAGTACATGGGATTAAAAGATCAGCAACTGTTATGTTATTTGACGGAGCTCTGCTTGTTAGTTTAGCTGGTCTCATATTTTTATCTTGAATCCAATTGTCCTGCCAAGGATTTATTTGAGTGCCTTTTCCCACTATCCATTTCAGTCCCTTGATTATTAATTTCTTACTTTCATGTATACTTCTCCATGCATAGCTTGCATTGCCGTGGCATTTTGCCTCCAAGAAACTTTTCTTTCTGAAATATTTAGCTTTGATTACCTTTGCTAGCAAGGAAGATGGTTGTTGAAGGATTCTCCAACATTGTTTTGCTAAAAGCGCGAGATTGAAGTCCCGGAGATCTCTGAATCCTAAGCCACCCTGCATTTTTTATTTTGTTAGTTTTCTCCAAGCTATCCAGGGGATTTTGTTTTTTTGTTTAAACGAGGACCACCAAAACCTTCTTATTTCAACATTTATTTTGTTTAGCAATTTTTTTGGCAATAGAAAACAGGACATGCAGTAAGTGGGAATAGCCATGGCCACTGACTTTACCAAAATTTCTTTTCCTGCATTTGACAATAATTTGGAGTACCAGCTATCTATCTTATGCATGATTCTCTCTTTTACAAATGCAAAGGTACTGCTTCTATTTCTGGCAATCATATCCGGCAGACCTAGATATCTTCCAAAGCTATCTTTCTCTGCTATTCCAGTAATCTCTTTAATGATTGTCTTAATGTTTGGATCAGTACCTTTTCCATAGCAGATTGAGGATTTTTTCATGTTGACCCTTTGTCCCGAGGCTTTACCATACACTTCAAGTGTTTCCATAACACTCTGGCATTCCTTCACTAAGGCTTTACAAAAAAGTATAGAGTCATCAGCAAAAAGCATGTGAGATATTGAAGGACCAAATCTACTTGCCCTAAAGCCATGCTGTAACTGTTTTGCTACTTGTTCCTTGATTAATATTGATAACCCTTCAGTACATATTAAGTATAGGTACGGAGATAGAGGATCTCTTTGTCTTATGCCTCTAGAAGGAGTTATCTTGTTTGTTGGCTTGCCATTAATCAATACAGAGTATGTAACTGTGGAAATACATATTTTGATCCAATTGCACCACTTGCTGTCAAAACCCAATTTTTCTAACATATATATAAGGAAACCCCATTCCACCTTATCAAAAGCTTTTGCTATGTCTAACTTTAAGGCCATGAACGGTTCTTTAAGTTGTCTAGTGTGTAGTGAATGCATTAGTTCATGGGTGATAATGATGTTGTCTGTAATAAGCCTTCCTGGTATGAATGCAGATTGATTTTCCGAAATGATTGTATGTATCCATGGTTTTAATCTATCTGCCATTAGCTTTGAGATGATTTTATACGCTATGTTACAGAGGCTTATTGGTCTATAATCTTTCACCTCTAATGGGTTTTCAACCTTAGGAACTGAACATATATGGGTATGGTTTATTTCAGGGTCTAATATTCCATGGTTAAAGAAATTTTTTACATGCTCACACACACCTTTGCCAATGATTTCCCAGTAGTGCTTGTAGAAGCCAGCATTGAAGCCGTCTGGACCTGGGGCTTTATCCTGATTCATATACTTAACTGCTTCATAAATTTCATCATCCAATACAGGTCTTGTGAGATATGAATTCATCTCAGTAGTTACCTTTCTTTGTATGTTGGAGAGGAGGGTAAGTGAGTCTGATTGGCTTTCTGTTCTGAATATGTCCTCAAAGTATTGACTGACTACTCTTTTGATATCAAGCTCTTCATGTCAGACAGCCCCATCCTTGTCCTTAATGAGAGTAATTCTGTTGTGGTTCCTCCTTTGCTTTGTCTTGGCGTGAAAAAATTTTGTGTTCCTATCACCAGCTTGTAGCCATAAGACTCTACTTTTTGCTCGCCAGTACTCTTCCTCTTGCTTATAATACTTCTCTAGTTCAGCTTTGATGTGAGCAGTGGATTCTGTGAATTCTTGCTGATTTTCATACTCTTGATGAAGTAGTTCCTTGAGGTTTTCAATCTTTGTTTTTGAGTTGGTTATGGACTTAGACTTCCACCTTGCTAGGCTGCTCCTGCATTTTCTTATCATCTCTGAGAAAGTTTGTCTTGGCTCTTTTGCACATTCTTCTTGCCACATTTTCTTCACTGCTGCTTTTGCTTCAGTATTGGAATTCCATCGGTTATCATATTTGAAAAGCTTCACTCGTGTCCAGGTTCTATCTTTAGTTGTTAGTAGCAACGGTCGATGGTCTGATCCTCCCCATTGCAAAACTTGAATGTATGCTCTTGGGAAGATATCTGAGCAGTCTGCATTTGCCATCGCTCTATCTATTTTGGTCTTGATAGTATGTTTGTATCTTCGACCTGTCCAAGTAAAGCTACCTCCCACCATCTTTAGATCATGGATTCATGTGGCTTGCATGAATTTCCTGAAATGAACATAAGCTTGATCAGAATGTGCTCTGCCTCCAGATTTCTCAGTAGCATCCTTGATGTCATTGAAATCCCCCAACAATATTCTGGCATTATGCCCACTAGAGTTAGCTTGTAAGTAATTTTCTAACCATCTCCATTGCTTGATTCTACATTTTTTTACAGGATGACCATAAACATAATACAAACTAAAATCTACCCCTTCTACTCTTATTTTCATATTAGTGAGGTAGAACCCATGACTATCAGCTACAAAACAGTCTACCTCTCTTTTCCAAAATATAGCTAACCCCCCACTTAGCCCATTTGGTGAGACAAAAAAACTATGGGCATATCCTAATTCTAACTTAAGCCGTTCTAAATATATATTACAATTTTTTGTTTCAATGAGGAATATGATATCAGGATTGTGCTTGTTCCTGATATCTTTTAAGATAGGAATTGCCAGGGTATTCCTCAACCCCTGACAATTCCAATGCAGTAGGCGCATTATTCCTGGGTTGGTGACCTCCTTTGGATCACCAACCCTTCACCACTCCAACAACCAATTGTTCTTCTTCTGCTTGAAGGACTAAGGTCCTCTGGTTCTGGTTCTTCAGCTTTTCTCTTTGACCCCCTTGATGAAGTAGATCCCTCATCTGAAATCCTTGATCCACCTGGAATTGAAGATCTTCCTGGCATTGATGTAGAGAAAGGGTGTGGCGTAATACCAGGTATATATGAAAATGGGTTATCTTCTGTGGCCTCCACTATTTGTATTATTTCTCCTCTTCTCCAATTTGATGGACCCTCCACTGGGACAATAATGTTTTCAGGTTCCTCTTGATCTTCATTCCTATAGGGACCATTATGTTCTTGAAGTTCTTGTCCAACGTCTTCATCTCCCATGGCATCCTCATCATTATGCCCCGCTAGCTGAGGGGATCCATAATTTGGAGGTTCTTAGCTTCGTTGAGACTCTGGACATTCACTCATTTCATGATCAAGAGCACCGCAACTTCGACAGAACTTTCTGAGTTTCTCATAAGTGAATTCAAGCAGGACTGGTGGTTCATTTGGGTAGAAATTCACATGTCTAGCGAAGATCAGCCTCTGATGAATTGAAATTCTCACCCGAACCCAACTTTCTGGCGGCGTATTTCCTCCTACTTCCCTTATATTGTAGTTTATCGCCTCTTCACCAAGGGTATTTCCTATCTCCATGATAGCTCCTTGGGTTCGATATTCATAGGGAAGATTAGAAATTTTTACCCAGAATAGCAGCACCTGCATGTAACGAGGACTGTGACGGTTTTTCCAGCGATCCAGAACGACTATCCAATGGCGGAAAGTCCATGGTCCGCCTTCGAGAACTGACATCAATCTATGTTCCGTCGTGAAGAAGAATTGAATGAGTCCCCCGTCTGTTGTTTGGGAGTGTACTCGACCCGTCATCTTCCACGCCTCTGGTAGCACTGTAGCCATAACTCTTGGTCTGTGATGGAGCGGATGGAGACATCTAGCAATTAAACTCAGCTCCTGATTTTGCACAGCTTGGCGATGTGTTTCCGGTCGAAGATTGAGCGCTGATTGTTGTGCTCCTAAAGATAGCCTTTGCATCGATTCCCAGACAGATCGATCCATGGAAAAGAAGTAACTGGAGAGGAAACAAGATTTATCGCAGAGATTTGATTATCCAAAGTAGAAGATTTGCCGAATAAGTGATTAGAATCACAGATCGGAGATGAGCCGCATATAGCGTAAGGGAACCCTAGATATTTCGGGAATTATTCGGACGGTGTTTTTCCCCGTCCTACTACCTAAGCACGTACGGAATGCGTTATTTCTTTCTTTAAATTTTTCTATTAAATCGTTATGCATAAATTCTCTATTGTTTTTCACATTATCTTGATTCAAGTTGAAGATTGCATGGATAGATAATCATAACCACAATACCACCTATATCATCTGCATTTATATCTTATCTATTTTCTATCTATCTATCTATATACATAAAGTTAACTTTTCTCTCTTGTGGTGATGACACATCAGCAAACACATGTACTCCACATCACTTCAATATTTAAATTTAATAAAATAATTTAATTCAGCATCTATTTCACATATTAATTACACTCTTGATATCATTATATTCAATTACAAAGGGGATTTGAAAAGTCATTCATAGTATCAATTTTAAAAGAATATAAATCATAAAAAACTCCAAAACTCTAAATTAATTATTGTATTAATATTAAGTAATGACTCTAAAATAATTTACTCGATATTTAAGATGCATCAAATAGTAATAATAATTATAATAAATTAATGACTCAAAAAAATATAAAATTAAAACACTCATAGGATAACACCTTCATAATGTAACACAAATGAGTAACTATTGACTTAATCAAGATTCATATCAATAAATATGACGATTAAAATAAAATAAAAAACTAAACAAAATCATGATCACAAACCAAAACATTGATTAAAACTTTTGGCGGAATAACGTGAGGTAGATATCATCATGGAGGTTTTTACTATATCAAATTTACGGTCATGCAATACACTGTCAAATAGTAAATCGGATAAATCGTGTATCATATAAAATTTTAAAGAACATTACAAAAGGTTTTGCAAAATATACTTACAGATACAAAGATATTTGTGGGACGTCGATATCCCCAAAAAGAAAAGGGTTTAACCACATATACCATTTTTTCTCATTAATCACATATATCCACATTCCTTCCTTTTATTTATTTTCTTGTAAGAAATCTAAAATATCCTTATTTAAATATTAACTATTTATGGAGTTTTAAGGTTTAGGATCTAGGGTTTAAGGTTTAAAAACTCAAACCCTAAACCCTAAAAAGTCTTCCCACCCCTAATAAACCCTAACCTCCTAAAATATAAACCCTAAATCCTAACAATTAAACCCTAATAGTTATAAAAAAATTAAACCCTAAGTTTATAAGGGTTTAATACTAAATCCTAAATAAATCATAAACTCTATAATTTTACTAAATCCTAAATCCTAAAATCCTAAACCCTTACAAATATATCATTTATAATAAAAAACAACTTTGGTAAATGAAGGGTATAATGATATTAAATAAAAAGGGGTGGATATATGTGATTAAAAAAAGAAGTGTGGTTATATGTTGTTAGTGGGTATGTAAAGTTGGGTATATTTGTCATTCTCTCATAATAATAATAATAATAATAATAATAATAATAATAATAATAATAATAATAATAATAATAATAATAATAATAATAATAATAATAATAATAATAATAATAATGACACATTCTACACACATGTAAATCCACTAGAGTAACTATTGATACAAATTTAAATTTATGTAATATGACAATACAATAATATTATACAAATCATAAACCATTGTTATACAAAAGAAAAATATTAACCATTAATATAAAAGCTTGGACAAATATTTCACAATTTATGGTTATTAAAGAACACTAAGTTTAATTTGAAATAATATGTTACATTTATAAACACTTGATTGTTTTATCTTACACAAATCATAAACTATTGAATTGGTAAAGATTCATGTCAGTATTTTAATACTAAGATAAAAATTGATTGAAAGAAAGAAATAAATATAATAAAATCAGTCTATTGATATGTATCAATTCATATATCAACACTGGTACTACTCTTTGGTTAAATGAGACAAAGTGGGAAGAGAAACATTCTTAAAAAATGCAGGAGAAAAATATAACAGAATTAAATAGAAGTGACTATACAGACAATCATTCTCTTGAAGTTGAAAACGTCATCTATTTAAAATTTTAAATATGTCAAAAATGAACAAATTAATCTTAAATAACTAAAAAAAATCAAAAATGATTGGAAATTATTTCAAATTTTCGTAGTGGTATAAAATAAAATAATTATTTTAATTTCTAATATTAGNTCATGTCTATGTCAATATTTTATTTATGTGTGTGTTTAGATAAACATATATATATATATATATATATATATATATATATATATATATATATATGATTATCTAATCAAACACATAAATAAACTATTGACTTAGTCATGATTCATATTAATAAATTTAAGAATTTAAAATTATAAATAAACAAAAATCATGATCGCAAACTAAACAGTGATTAAAATTCTTAGCGAAATGACGTGTGGCATGTATAATGATAAAATACATTGTCAAGTAGTAAATCATAGAAACTATGTATCATAATTTTTTTTAAAACTAACATGAGAAAAACTTTTTCAAAACTATACTACAATTACCAAAATATTTAGGACGTTGTTATCTAAAAAACGAAAAAATGAAAGAAAAAAACAAAATTAATCTATCTCCGCGTAACGCAGATCAACCTCTAGTTACCGATAAATATAAGTAGACTGATGATAAATTGTATTGTCTTATTGTTTGATGACTTCACAAACTATCAATGAAATCGACCTTCGATCTTTGGCAACACTGTAAGATTAAATAATTTTTACACTCTTTTTTTAATGTACGTATGACTATGATGTGACTTATATTCTTTCGGTTCCAGAAGAAGAGGTGCCATGGCTTACCGATGACAAGAGATGAAATTGTATGGGAGACTGAAGTCGCCATCCAATAAAAATTAGATTATAGCGATAGAATCATCGTGCTAACAACGTGTAAGATAATACATAATGAGTATGAGAGGGATCAGAGAAAATAAATTATATTTGTATTAGACCAATGAATGAAACAAGGGCTTAACCGCATATACCCATTTTTTAATACCATTAATTACATATATTCACCACTTTTTTTAAACCACTCAAAACCATAAAAAATCTAAACTAGCCTTCGTTTATTTATTTCCGTCGTCTTCTCTTAGATTGCTAACTTTCGTATCTCATGCATCTCTCCACCTCTCTTTCTCCGGCGAATATCTATTTCCAGCGAGTCTAATCTAAAATATAGTTCTATGGCGGTGTATCCTTCTTCTGAGCACAATTTTGAGGCTTCTCCCTCAGTAACTTTCACTGTCCTTCGTTTTATCGCGGTGGTGGTGGAGGTCTGATTATGGCGGCAAAGGAGATCGGTGTCACGGTGGTTGCGGGACTCCGACGCAACAACAACCTCGACCACATGCAGCTCCTCAACCGTCTCCTTCTTCTTCATCCACCGTTGTGGTTTCTGAAACCTCTCGTGGTACGTTCAATACTCTAATTTTAATCTTTTCAAATTGGGTGAATTAAATCTGGGGAACTTATAGACGAATTATATAATTTCATAGATGTTCGAAGCGTGTAGGTTGACGAAGATTTTTGAGTGACTGATTTGTATTATGTGAGTTATACATTTGGAATGTAGAAAGTTTTTGTTTTCCAGAGACTTTCAAAACCTTTTGCGAACGCATTGATTTGAACAAGAAGAGATATTGTGAGATTGATGTAAAACCTTGCTTTATCTCTGATCTGTTAAAGGGTCTCACTCACAAGGTAAACCTTGCTTATATTTATGCGTTCTTGTTTTGTGACGTGTTATCTACTACGAGTGAAAATTGTATTCGGTTTAGTTCTGAATTTCATATATTTTGTAACTATTCCATTGATTTGCTTCACTTGTGTTGCATATTAGAAATGAAAGAAAAAGGTGATTGATGTGGCTTGCTTTGAACGGAATAGTGTATTGTCCTTTCTGTACATAGTTCTGCTTTAGTTCCTGATCCAAAATTGCTCGGTTTAGATTGTTTACTCTTGAGGAACTGAAAAGTTTTTAATTACTAACGGTCTTATTGGGGACGAATTCAGGAGCATCGGCTATGACTAGCGGCGGAGATTGTGGTGTGGTTTTGAGGTGGTGTTGGAATGCATTGGGAAGAGTAGGGAGGAGATGTTGGCAGGGAACGTTGGGAGTGAAGCTGGAGGAGGAGGAGATGGTGGCGAGTGAGAGGAGGTTGGAGAAGATGGGTTGGAGGAAGGGAAGAATGGGTTGTGATGTGGTGGAGATGGTGGAGGAGTTGAAACAGAGGAGAAGGTGTGCTTTTCAGGTGTTGGTGGTGGCGACTGTTTCTTCTCGTGGTGATGGTGGTGTGAGTTTGGGATGGTGCCAGAAGTAAGGAAGGAGACAGTGCTGGTGCGGTAGTGATGACTAAAAAGAAGGGTTGATTAGTAAGTGACGAGAATGGAAATGGAGATCAATAGCAAATATTGGATTTTTTTTACTACATGATGGTCATGTGTGTGATGATAATGATTATAATTTGATTATAATTTTCTTATAATTTCTTTAGAATTTTTTTAATAATTTCTTTATAATTTTTAAATTGTAAAAATGTTTATAAATGCATTAGAAAATGCTTATAAATGTTTTAGAAAAGCTTAGAAAACTTATAAATATCTTAGAAAATGCTTATAAATGCTTTATAAAAGCTTATGTATTATTATTTTTTAAAAATTGTATAAATGTCTATAAATACCTTAGAAAAGCTTAGAAAATGCTTATAAATACTTTAGAAAATCCTAAATGTATTTCTTCTCACAAACTTGAATCAAGACTTATAAATGTTTATAAAAAACTTTTAAATGTCTTCTAATTTTCTTATAATTTTCTTATGATTGCTTTATAGTTCTTTTATAATTGGCTTATAATTACCTTGTGAAATCTTATAAATCGTATCAAATTGTATCATACAATTGGAGTGGTTGTTCTTGTCCAAATCATACGTTTTAGTCTTACCATTTTTTACCGTTAAAATTTGTTTATATTTCCTAATTGTCAAATTATTATGCTGGTGTTTTTGTAGTTTAAATGAATGTATTCAAACGAAATCTTTACGATATGTTCTCTAGTGATTAAAACATAATTCACACCGAGATAAAACGTGACAAAATTTAGTAGCAAAGAGCTAAATTTAGCAAAAGAGAATAGGTCCTCCTAAAGTTACTGCAAGTGCATATTTGTTTTCAGCTTCCTTCATCATCCTCGTATATAAGCTGAAGCTGTAGTTATGTATTGATATTGTCACTGCCAACTCTCTGCATCAAAATACGCATCCGCCTCCTCCTCGTTCCAGAGATTCTGCTTTCTTGAGTTGACCCATTTCCGAGCTCAAGTAAACCGATGAACGAAAACGAGTTCCCAAGTCCTAAAGATGGGTAATAACTGAGCTTCCCAATATCTGAATGATGCATCATCGTCGACATGTCATTGCATAATTCCTGAAGTATTTGTTGAACGAAGTTGTTGAGATATTGGAGAAGCAAGCAAAAAACTACAAAAACTGAGATTACATGCAATGCTTAAACTAATAATATTCTCTGCAGATTCATTACCTTTATGAATCTAAATGTCCTCGCCCCACATTCATCAATTTGTATTACCTACAAAGCCAAAACCAATAATATTCTCTGTAGCAAATCAAAAATATGGAACCCGAACACTATCTACATCCATTCCAATTTAAAACAGCACACAACAATAGAAGACAACATCAAACAGAGTAATTTGACCGCATATCGTAAGAAAACAAGACTCACATGTCCATGATCCCTAATCTCTACAGTTTTCATCAATTACCATCGTCATATAAAAAGCATAGAAACTTATATGAAAAGTTTCTATAGTAACTTATCAAAGCTAAAACCATTTCTCCTATTTCTCTAATTTCTACACATTTGATTTGGACAAAATGCACAAATCCCAAAACAGCAAGCCACGATTTATGTGGTTTGTCACCAGCAAGAGATTTAGAACCAGAGGAGGTTAATCAAACCAACACAGGAGGAAGAAGAAGAAGAACGAACTACAATGATTAGGCACCACATGAACACCAACATCACGAGATCTAATAACTTCGAAATCAGTCTCGATCTTAGCCTCCAAAGCTTCCCACTCACGGATCACTTTATTCCTCTCCTCCTCCTCCTTCGGTTTCTCACCGTCCGGATCTTGAGTAAGCTAATCAAAAGCTCGACACTAATCATAGATAAAATTGTCATCAATACGATCAAAACAAACCCTAGAATCAAACCGAGAACTTTTATTGTAGTGGGTAATGCCATGATCCCATCACCGATAATCGAAGTGGTAAGATTGAATACAGCACCGTAGATTCCAGATACGGAACTCGATTTACCATACTCGACGATATCTTCTTTCTCTTCGTCGTTGATCGGATTTGAGGAGAGAGGGTATAATTGTATTAAAGTAAAAAGAGATGTTGGGTATATATGATTAGATAAAGAAGTATCGTTATATACGGTTAGTAGGTATGTAAAATTAGTCTTTTATAAAACAAATACAATTTATTTCGTTCATTTTTACCGACGTTAAAAATTAAAACTTCCTCTTTTGTAATGCTGAGGGCCAAAATTATTAGCCCATGTATGCATTAAGGCCCAAGTAATGTAATAAGCTTAGATTAGAGATAGTGTCATAGTGTAACAATTGTATTCCCATAAGAAACATATTTCTCTGAGAATTTACCAAATGTTATGTAAGTCAAATATGATAGGTGGAGTCTATGTATATTTAAAATCTATATTTTATATTCTATAAAATAATAAATTGTATTTGCTTCATTCATCGGTCTAACTCACTCATATCTAATAAGAATAAAATAATAAATTGTATTTGTTTCATTCATTGGTCGCACTTCTGAAAAATTAGGGTTCAAGCTTCGATTCCCATCTTCGTTCTGCTCTCTTCTTCGAATATCTCCGGCGTAATCGTAACTCCGAAAGATCCAAGATGGCTCGTAATGAAGAGAAAGCACAGTCGATGCTCAACAGGTTCAACGCCATGAAAGAATCGGAGAATAAGAAACCCAAAGAGCGTCGACCTTACCTCGCATCAGAATGCAGAGATCTAGCCCAAGCAGACAAGTGGAGACAGCAAATCATGAGAGAAATCGGCAAGAAAGTCACCGAGATTCAGAACGAAGGATTAGGCGAGCACCGACTCCGAGATCTGAACGACGAGGTCAACAAGCTTATTCGTGAGAAGTACCATTGGGAACGGCGGATCATTGAGCTTGGAGGTCCGAATTACATTAGAAACTCTGCGAAGATGACGGATCTCGACGGGAACATCATCGACGTCCCCAACCCTAGCGGTCGAGGTCCTGGATATCGTTACTTCGGTGCGGCGAAGAAACTTCCGGGAGTTCGAGAGCTTTTCGAGAAGCCTCCCGAGCTTAGGAAGCGTAAAACGAGGTATGATATATATAAGAGGATAGATGCTAGCTATTACGGTTATAGAGATGATGAAGATGGAATTTTAGAGAGGTTAGAGGATAATGCTGAGGAAGAGATGAGGAAGAAGGCGGTTGTGAGGTGGAGGAGGTTGGATGAGGTTAGGAGGGAGGCTAGTAAGGGAGCTACGGAGGATGCGAGTGTTGGAGGAGCGGCCAAGGAGGTTTTGTTCGAGGAGGAAGAGGATGTTGTGGAGGAGGAGAGGAGGGAGAGGGAGATGAAGATGGAGAAAGAGAAGGAGTTTGTGGTTCATGTTCCGTTGCCCGACGAGAAGGAGATTGAGAAGATGGTGTTGGAGAAGAAGAAAATGGATTTGCTTAGACAGTATGCTAGTGAGGATTTGGTTGAGCAGCAGACTGAGGCTAAAGCTATGCTCAATATCCACAGATAGAGAGGTGATTTGTTCATCCTTTCTTACAATGTCTTTTTTTTAGTTTTCATGGTGTTTGATAACACTATTTCGGTTTTTAATCTTGTTTTACTAGGCTTAATGTGCCTCATAGATTTGCAGAGAATTTGTTCAGTTGTTCGTTAAGTTTGGTGATATTCACTATGTTACATTCTAGAATACTTTGTCCTTGAGAGTTTGCTGAATTTTGATTTCTTTGTTCTAGAAACCGTGAATTGACTCTAATTGTTTTCTTTGGGGGGAATGATCATCCCTGATCTCTCTGGTAAATTGACCTTAGTATGAGAACGGTTTTAGGACTCTTGTTGATGGAGTTTAGGTTTGCAGCAATTGTTATTACAGTGGCTAAATGCAGAACTATGCGTAGTTGATGGTTGTGCATTATGATGCAGATAATCCTTCCTATATATTGTTTTTGATGAATCCGAGAGACTGATGAATAAAGTCTTTATCTATACCTATGTCAGGCTAAATCCAGTCAAATGATGAACGCTGTGCTTAATCGTAAAGAAGCAATCTTGGCAGCTTGGCCTCTCCGAACAAAGCGGGGGAACATTGGTTGGGAGAATTTAGAAGTTTATGGAACTATGAGAACATGGAAACAAAACTCAAACTCGAATTCTCTTATGTAGCTCTACTTTTTAGTCTGTGTATTTCAGTTTCTTGCAGTCACTGAATCACTTCTTCTTATTGATCCAATCGCTGAATTAATTGGATCCCGGATTAACCTATCAAATATTATATAACTGGATCAAGACAAGATCCATAGACATAAGTTGAATCTGCCAAAGACCACCATGAGCATTTGTCTCTTGTGAGTTATGGAGTGAACCTCAAAAGACCAGAATGAGCTTTTTCATTATCATTTATTGAATCAAAATCTTTACAAGACCGTTGGGCTGAGATTGGATAACACTTGTGTCCTAGATATACGAACCACAACCACATATCCCCCACACACACAGAGTCCCCTCTCTCTCCAAAACGCAAACTCAATTCTCTCTTCTCAGTCCTCCAATGGCGGACTACGAAGACGAGATCGACCAGCATAACCAACCTTTCATCCCCAAAGAAACAGCCCTCCAAGCTCTAAACACCATAATCCAGCTCCACTTCGAGAAAACCTTAGAGAAGAAACGAGCCATTGACTACCAAAAGAAGAAACTCCACAAACTATTTCAGCTCTTCTTCATCTTCCTCGCCCTAATCTTCTTCTCTCTCTCCCAACCCTCAGGCCGTCTCCACTGCCGCCATTGCTGGGGACCCATCATCCTCCTCTCCTTCTCCCACCTCTTCTTCTACGTCTCCGTTGCTCAGACCCTCCGTTGCATCAACGGCTTCAAGTACCAGCGTCGTTGCCACAAGCTCACTCTCGGCCTCGCTACTCACAAGCTCCGTTTCATCAAGTCAAGAATCGCCGCCGGAGATTTCCTCGGGGGCAGAGGAGTCAGTGGTGGTGGAGAAGACGAGGTCTCTGCCTCCTCTGCTGCTGCTTGGGATCTGGAAGTTCCGTATCAGGAGCCACCAGATAGCTACTTTGGGAAGTTTAAGAGAAACTGGGCTCTCTATTTCGGGTTCTTGATCCTTCTTTACACTTTCATGATCTCCTTCTCCGTCGTCATCCTCTGCTTCTGAGATCTCTCCCACAGTGGCATTTTCGTAAATTTTGCAAAACCCTTCTGTTTGGTCTCAGTCATTCGTCTTCAGTTTAGACTGGTCTTTGGGAGATAATGTAGTAAAACGGATCACAAAAAAGTTGGAAACTTTAAGATTTGATTGTCCAAGTTACGAGAATTTTGTCTGAAAGATCCTTTGTGTTGTTTCTTATCGTCAATCTGATATATAGATCGAAAGGATCACAAATAAAGTGGAATCTGTCTTAAGAGTTTATTCAATTCCTTTTATGTCTCACTTTATAGAATCTGAAGTATCATAAAAATTGTGAGAGAGATGATGGAGGTAACATTTCAACATTAGTAGAGACATTTAGCATTAATCAAAGTTTTAATAAAAATTTTCACAAACACAGACACAAACACAAATCCAACTGTCAGAATCTGACAAAATTAAAAAAAATAAAAGAGTTACAAAATTTTGCACAGGGAAACAAGAACACACAGCAAGAGGTTGATTGTATTTTGAATCTAACAGCTAAATCAAAGGTCTCTGCTAGGAGTTGTTTTGTTGTTAGCTCCTCCTCTACGAATTTCCCCGCTGCTCGAGGTTGATGGGTCATGATGCCCGTAGTCGCTTGTGTTCCCGTACTCACTGCTTGCTCCGTACTCATGGCTATCCAATGCCACTTTCCTGAACTTCTTCATATCCGAACTGTAAGGGCTTGAGTCATAATCCGAGCTCGAGCCTCTCGCTAGCTGCCCCGTTTTTGCTTCGTTTAGATCGTCCAGCGATGCATCTCCCTCCAGAGCTCGAACAATCTGGTAGAATCATTAGTGTAAATCAGCATTGGAATTGGAGCCATTATTTTTGTTGTGAAAGAGTTGTTAAAACTTACTTGGCTCATCTTAGGCCTGCGTCTAGCTGAGTGTCTAATGGCTGCAGCGGCACAAGCCACCATTCTTGCCATCTCATAAGGCTCGTATTGATTCTCGAGACGTGGATCAACTAGTTCACTGTAATCTCCATCCTGAGCTGCGTTTAAACACAAGGGTCTTGCCTGTGTAAAAAGAATAACAGAGTTTGCATCATTCCACAAAGACTATAAGGGATGAAACATTATGTGATGATATCTAATTATATATGCTTACTCACCCAATCGACCAAACTGTCTTCCATTTCACCAGTGAGATCAACAGGTCGGCGTCCGGTTACGAGCTCAAGAAGCATCACTCCAAAGGAGAAAACATCTGATCGGTCTGTTAGTTTCCCGCTTGACGCATACTCTGGAGCCAAGTACCTATCATTTGATTCAGAGTTTTGAGATTTTTTATTATAGAAACAGATTCTTGGATGAGATTAGACATCAACAATGTTTCTGAAACTGATGCCAAAGCTTCTGAAATTTGGAGGAACAATTTTTATAAGTTAGTTTTGCGTTTTCTTATTACCCGAAAGTTCCCATGATACGAGTGGACACATGTGTAACATTGTCTTGAGATAGCTTCGCTAAACCGAAGTCTGCCACCTGCAGATTTGAACCAGTCCAGTTAGACAGACAGAAATATCAGAAATTATGAAAGCATTCTGATTCAAAATCGTAGGCATACCTTGGCTTCAAAGGATTCGTCAAGTAGAATGTTTGAAGCTTTAATGTCTCTATGAATGATTTTCGGATGACCTAAGTCCACAAAGTCAAGAAAACAAAGATTAATAACATCTATAATCAATCCTCAACAAGATAACAGATTTGAAAATTTTGTTCTAACTCACAATCTTCGTGTAAGTAAGCAAGCCCCTTAGCTGATCCCAAAGCAATCTTGAGCCTTGTAGGCCAATCAAGAACATTACCACTTTTACCATAAAGATGGAACTCAAGTGTGTCATTAGGTAAGAACTCATAAACCAACATCCTCTGTCCTCCAGCAATACAATACCCAACAAGAGACACAAGAAACCGATGATGAACTCGACTGATGATATCGACTTCAGCCTGAAACTCGCGCTCTCCTTGTCCGCTTCCCGCTTTAAGACTCTTCACCGCAATCTCTTTCCCATTGGGAAGTATTCCCTTGTGAACATACCCGAACCCACCTTGTCCTAGCAATCTTGCTTGAGAGAAGCCTTGAGTTGCTGCAGCTAGCTCATCATAGGTGAATGTGCTCTTGTTGAAACCTAGAGCCACCGAAGGATGAGGAGGTGGTAGAGATGGACCGTATGGACCAGAGTACTGTGAGCTCAAGTCGCTGCTGTTTCCGTTGTTTACACCTCCTGAGACTTGCGGTGGTGGTGGTGGTGGCGATGGTTGCCAGCTTCCAGGTGGCGGTGGAGGCGGAGAATTCATCCAGTTGTTGTTCACGGGTGGTCCAGACATATTCATTACATGCTCGTTTTGGTTATTGTACTGTTGTTGCTGTGGTGGAAATTGACCACTCGTACCTAGAAGATAAAACAGAGAGACTTTGTTTCTTAAGTAACAAGAAACCACAATTTTCCACGATTCTGTTCTTCTACAATATTTCACTATATCTCGAAGTCCAAACCTTTCCCCGAAAATCTAATTTCATTGTTTCTGTTATATTTCAAAAGATGATACAAGTTTAAAACTTTAAAATGTGGCTTTTTTATGAGTTAGGTTATAATGTTCTGTAGCTTGGGGCACAAGAAAAGGTTCTACAAACTTTTAATACCTGTATAGTAGGGCATTTGATTCTTCTTTTTCTTCTTCCGACAACAACAGCAGAAGCAGAAACAAATCAGGAGAAGAAACAACAATCCAGCAGCAGACCCAATCCCTATGATAGCATCCGTGCTCAGTCCATCGTGACTTGAACCACCACCGCTTGATTTTGGAGGAGACAGAGATTTTGAAGAGGAGTCAGAGTCACGGTTGGAGTTTTTCGAAGGAGGAGGAGGAGGCGGATGATTGTTGTTGTTGTTGTTGTTGCTTCCTCCGCCGTTGTTTTTGTTGTTGTTGTTCCCATAGTTATTGTCATTGTTGTTGTTATTCCCATTGTTGTTGTTGTTATCATTATTGTTATTCCCATCGTTGTTATTGCCATTGTTGTTATTACCATTGTTCTTGTTGTTGTCATTGTTTCCACCATTGTTGTTATTACCATTGTTGTCATTGTTTCCACCATTGTTGTTATTGTTATTGTTGTTGTTTCCACCACTGTTATTATTGTTGTTGTTGTTGTTGGGGGGAGATGGTGGAGAAGAGGAGGAGGAACCACCGGAGGAACTATCCGGCGAGGGAGGTGATTGTTGTTGATTATTGTTGTTGTTGTTGTCGGAGGAGGGAGAAGGAGGAGTGTTTGATGGCGGTGAATTCTCCGGGGATTTCTCCTCCGCCATAATCTTGGTGTTTTCTTATTTCTCTTTCGTTATTATTGTGATGCTCTCTCTTTTCTTTTTCTTTGAACGAGAAAGAGAGAGAGGGAGGAGGGGAGAGATGAAACAAGGATAAACACAAAAGCTCTTTGTGTGTTTCAAATCCTATTTTTAAAGACTCATTTTCATATTTTTTTTTTGTGTGTGTTTGATTTGATTATTCAGAATTGGTAATGTCTTGTTCTAAATTTTTCTAGGGTCTATATTTGGGTATACATACAGCCATACAACTAAATTTGAAAGAAGAAAATTACAGTCAAGAACTGGATGTCTTAATAAAAATGGAATGATTGGTTTACCAAACAGCAGTAGATGGTTCGAAATAATAAAGTGAAAGAGATGTAATAATACAGCCATACAACTATATTTAGGAAGAAATAAATTTACAGTCAAGAACTGGATGTATTTGATTTAAAAACTAAATGAAATTAGCAAACAGAGAACATGAATAAATGATTCAGAACAAAACATAAGAAAAATGAGTAAAAAAGAAGTGCTCTCGTTGAGAGTCGAACTCAAGACCTCCCGCTTACTAAACGGGTGCTCTAACCAACTGAGCTACGAGAGCTGCCTGTCTGTTTATAATCATGACACTTTAAATAAATAATACTATTAAAAAAAATGAAAGCTAGAACAATAATTCTTTCATGTATATATAAAAGGGACAAGGACAAAAGAGAAGTCGCAAAGGAAATAAAAAGACAGATCAGGAACAGCTTAGACTCGAACACGAAGTAGGACACCGTCTCTCTTCCACAAACTACCACAGATCCCGGAACAGTTTTTTCTTCTTCTCTCAATCTCTCTTCTAGATCTGATTCGATGCCGTCACGTAGACGTACCCTCCTCAAAGTCATCATCCTCGGAGATAGCGGGTTAGGTTTCTGCTCGATTCTTCATTTTCATTTTGTTCTATGTTGCGTTTCTGATTGTATTTGGTGATTTCCCAAGACTAATTGGGTTGTTTTCTGTTCTGGGTTTTGAGTTTTTGGTTAGATTTTTGTGTGATTTGTTACTGAAATGATCTGTTGATCTCTTTGGTTGGCTGAATTTCGTTGCTGCTGTATTTTTACTCTCTTTGTTTGATTAATCAAGAACTCATTATTGATTGATCTGGCGTTTGGTGTGATTTAATCAAAGGCTGCTTTTTTGTTGTTGATTAGATATCAGAAATTTGCAAGGCTCTTTAGTTTCTTTTTCTAAATAGTCCCAGAAATCATGTTGGTTTTTTCAAAAGTGAGAAAATTTTAGGAGGATTCTGTTCTGGTATAAACAAAAGAGTATATTTCTCTTTATGCAATCACTTGAGACTGTTTGTGTAATGCCTAGATGAAATTGGTGTCTATCATGTTATGTTGTTATGTTTACTTGAGTGATACTAATTTGGATTTCTCTAACTTGTGATTTTGCAGGGTGGGGAAAACATCTTTGATGAATCAGTATCCTAATTCTATGTGAATTTTAGTAAGAGTATACTTCAGTAGTTTTCTGGATAGGGAGAAATTGAATCTTTGTTCTTGTTTTAGGATTTGGCCAGATATTTCTAGAGTTCGATTTTTGTTTTGGCTTAACACCATAACTTCAGATATGTTAATAAAAAGTTCAGCAACCAGTACAAGGCCACTATTGGAGCTGACTTCTTGACAAAGGAAGTACAGTTTGAAGATCGTCTTTTCACTTTACAGGTTCCTCCTAGTGCTTTATCAGCTAATTACTTAATTTAAGCACAATGGTCCTGGCTTTGTGTTAAGGTCTTGGCTCTGAGAACAAGGTCTTAGCTTAGAAAAAAAAAATGGTGGCCTTATGCCTATATTATTTTAGTTTTCTTGTAGTGTCGAGATATTATTGTCATTTGTTTGGCAGAGATCAGGAGGATGTCTGTCATCTTGATGACTTAATCAGATTTTGAATTGGATGAGTTATTAGAATAGCTTTCCTTGGTAACTACCACCAAAATAAAAAGCTAATAAGGATAGCTCTAAAGTGTCCCAAGTATTTTGTATCAGTCCATAGGTTTCAAACTTTCAGCTTTGGTGTGAACTACATTTCTTGCTTGACCTGGAGAAAGAAAAACTCGCTTGTTCCTGACCTTCGCTCTGTTGCTGGGTTATTACAGATCTGGGATACAGCTGGACAGGAAAGGTTTCAGAGCCTTGGTGTAGCTTTTTACCGAGGTGCTGATTGCTGTGTTCTTGTATATGATGTCAACTCCATGAAATCATTTGACAATCTGAACAATTGGAGAGAAGAATTTCTGATCCAGGTACACATTCATGCTTTTCCTCCACCTTTGTTGTCAGAATTTCACAGTAAGTAACTCGAGTATAATATCTCTTCCAGGCGAGTCCATCGGATCCAGAGAATTTCCCCTTTGTTCTTATCGGAAATAAGGTTGACGTGGATGGTGGAAACAGCCGAGTGGTTTGTCCTTTACCTTAAATTTCCATTGTTCATGAATTTTTCCGAGCTGTAATATTTGATCTGTATACAAACTTAATTTCATCGCAGGTATCAGAGAAAAAGGCTAAAGCTTGGTGTGCTTCAAAGGGGAACATTCCCTACTTTGAGACCTCTGCTAAAGAAGGCACCAATGTGGAAGAAGCTTTCCAATGCATTGCCAAGAACGCGTTGAAGAGCGGAGAAGAGGAAGAGCTGTAAGTTTCAAAACAATTCTTAACTCCATACACCTTACAACTCGCGGATTTGTTCTCAACATTGTCTTTGTCTGTTTCCTCTTTCTCCAGTTACTTGCCAGACACAATCGATGTCGGGACAAGCAATCAACAGAGGTCTACAGGGTGTGAATGCTAAAGGATTATCTCCCCCCAGAAGAATGCTTTTGAGTTTGGGTTTTGGTATATCCTCCCATTACCTCTCTTCACCTTGTTATCTTTTAAGATATTTTACATGTTGTAAATTTGTTCTTTTGTGGGTGTAAGAACCCTTAAAAAACGAATTGAATTGTTTAGTAAGTATTTGTGTGCCTTAATTTATGCTATTGTTATGCATCTTGGGATCTCTACTTGTTTGATTGTGTTATCGGAAACTCGGCCAGAAAATAAAAAGTTTGTTGTCCGGTTTCGATATACTGTATATGGTAACCTATCGGTTTTGTTGTTTTGAGAAATGTCAATACTAAGTTTGGTTTTCTTACTTGCATTTTGTTTCGTCTGTTTTTCAAAGACCAAAAGTCTGACTAATCTCAGGGTTTTGAGTTTCATGGGTTGATCTACCTAGCATAAGGTCTGTCAATGTTATATGGCTAGTTTTACCATTCCGCAACGTTCATCAAGTTTATAACATCTTTTTCGAATGTAACTCCATATGTACTGCCATTAGCCTGCTGAAACCTAGCTGTTCACCGTTTTATGATTATCATACATAATCTCAGTTCAGCTCAAGTGCCTGAGCTATAAAATTATCCAACTATTCCGCTATTACACTAATCACATTACATAACAGCCAAAACCCAATGTATATACTATATAGGTAGATAAACATTTTTTGGAGGGAAAAGGGCAGAAAAAGTTGTGGAAATTGGATCATATATGTAATTAAATTACCAACACCTGCACAAGTCAGCAACTGAGTCGTTGTTCTGAGTCATTCTGCTGTTATGTGCTAGCCGAGATGGAACGGACATTACTTTCTTAACTCCAGTGATGCAGCCAATGAGTAGAATTACTACTTAATTAATTCATGACTTATCTACAACATTTTTTGCGAAAAAACCAATATAATTAGACAGCTTAAAATTCAATCTTCCAAGACTTTTGTATTTGTTCACCAAAAACTCATAAAAGCATATTTTCTGTTGCACATGTTCTTGGTGAGCTCCCAACAAAAAGTTCTATATATTTGTGATCTAAAACTATCATATTGATCCCATATTAAGAAAGGTCCTGATGTTTAATTTTTATTGATGTTTTTAATATCTATATGAGTGTGTGTCGTTTACATGAAATCTTCTGTAAATGTCTGTTGAAAATGTGAACATAAAGACGGTTCTTGTATGCTTTTAATCGTTTATTTGTTGTTTTATGCGTATTGGAGGCAGGATATGCTCTTGCATCCTTGGTTCTCTTGGTTTAAAATTTGGTTATGTTTTATTTTGTTTTGTTTTTTTATTGTATAAGATAACAAGTCTGGTTATGATGAAATTAGAAGGCTCTCTTTCTTTCACTAAACGCTCTTTCTTCTCTCTACACCACAAACTCACCGTCTCAGATCTAGATGGCAGGCCCGGCTCTGATGGTGGACGAGCTGTGCTTTTGCACCGGGTCCATGGTCCATATCAAATATTTTTCATGTTAAATAGGGCCCAATTTTTTTTTTTTTTTATTTTAACTAGATATTAGGGCCCATTTTCGCATTTAGCTCAGGGTCCTATTTTTCATTGAGCCGGGCCTGCTAGATGGTGTCTAACGATTCTCCTGCCGGCACCGGACCCCACCCCCTCCCCCCCTTTTCTCTTTCACGCCTCTTTTCTGGCTCGAGTTTGAATTTTTCGGATCTAAAGACAAAATATATCGGAGTTGAGATCTATCAAAAGAGGAACATGATTTCAGATCTAGTTTCTACTGGTGTATATCATCCTCTTTTCATGATTCTCTCTGGATCTTCAATCCAGATCTTCGATCCTAAATTTTCATCTCGTTTTGCGGTTTTTATCGGCTTGGTCCTTTTCTTTATATACATTAGTACTTTGTTGTCTTTCTGTAATTCCATTTTAATTAAACTATAGGATAGTGTCGGATCTCCTCTGGATCTAGCTTGGATTTAGAGTTTGGTAGCAATCTCTCCTGCATGGAAGCGTGCTTGTGTCTTCTTCTAATAAAGATCCGTTTCTCGAGCAGCTCAGTGGCTTGACCTTGTTGAGACCAAACAGTCAAAAGAGCGTTTGAAGGGAAGATGGACTGAAGATTTGCGTATGGTCCCGGTGTACCCTACTTCTCCCGGGTTTCTTTGGTTGCTAGGTGTATTATCCTGCTCTATCCTCAGTCATTATACCGGGGACTCATGATGGTTGGTGCAGTCTTAGTTATTAAGATGTATCATTCTCCCTCTTGTTTAATTAAGTTGGTTTGTTAGCATCTATGTTTATTTAGATTTTAGGATCCTTTTGTTTTAAGTGCTAAACTCCGACAGCTATTACTAGTTGTTGGCACCGTCTCTGGGTCACCGCTTATGGTGGTCGTGGCACCGCTTTGTACTCGACTTTATCAATAAAACTAGTATCCTTAGTGAAAAAAAATCGTCATGATGATTATCTCGCAATGTTTTTCTTATGCTGGCTCGGTTTCTTACAAAGCTATTTCCTGCAACTTTATTTTTTAGAAACTCGATTCTCGAGTTGAGTTTCATGTTAGGCTTAGAGTCAATCCTGTGATAATGGTTTTGATAAATATCCTACTAAGAAAGAAAACATAATCATAAAGTTTCATGTTGTTGATGAGTTAAAAATCAATCGACTTGCACGTGAAAAACACGCGTCCCTAATTCTCTCCCCATAAGGCGAATCTAGGGTCCCCACGTTCTTCCTCTCGACGGCTCCGATCATGGTGGCTCTGTCACCTACTCCCGTCTTCTCTGGTGCTAATCTGCCCCCCCCCCCCC
>OVAP01000029.1:5875-38982 GCA_900406295.1 Aurinia saxatilis | reverse complement strand
GCCCCCCCCCCCCCATCTCTCACTCTCCATCCCCATAATCACTCATGGATTCGCCTGAACCTGGTGATGGCGTTTACATTGACTCCTCCTTGCCACCAACAGAGGAAGCTATTTCACTACACCACAAACAAATCGTCAAGGCACATGAGATAAGTACTCCCCATACACCTCTCTCACCTCGATCCATGGATGCACCGATTATCCCAAATTCAGTTTTAAATCCCAAATTTGCATGGGATGCGCCTCCGAATATGATTCTAAACTGTGCCATGGAATCATTGATGTCTTCCCTTGGTCGGTATATGGAAAGCAACTCTGATACTGATCCCCTCTGGATTTCACTATCTGAGGATTGCATAAAGGGACGTTATGGAGCTCGAAGCCTAGCAAACTCCATTCCCTCAACGGTTCCTGGGAATGATGCTGAACTACTACGATAATCTCAACACGTGGAGAAAGTGGCTCCTAAGAAGGCTTAGTCACTGCCACAAGTGCAAACGGGGTTGACAGCGTCGACTACTCTCTTGGCATAATGAGCAAACGGCCCTCCCTATTTGCTAGTAACAAAGCCGGACCAAAGGCTCGGGCCCCATTGATACTAGTTCTGCGGATACTTGTCTTAATACTAAGATTTATTACAGGGCAGCAACTTGCAACACCCCACAACCAAATGAGGAACCTGAGCAGTTTCCATGGACAACAAGAATGGAGCCCCGTCTCCGCAATCTCTATCGAGCTACTACTCCCACCTACATGGAAGGTGGTACCCCGAAGGTCCAAAATTTCCAGCCATGTGTTTCGTCACAGACTAGAAAATAAAAAAGAATACATTGTAGGTCAGTTCTATAAATGCTCAACTCCATCTGGTGGACTTATTTATGCGGTGTTAAATATGATTTGGGGAAGAAAATGCAAGATTTTCATCCGTAAGCTCAATACTCTTCTTATCTAATCCATGTACTAGACAAGACTACACATAATTGGATCATCCAGTGTGGTCTCAAGCATGTGGATCACTGCCTCATGTTTATTGCGCCATGGAATCCCACAACCAGCTTGGAATTACCAGTTATCTCGACAGTCCCAGTATGGGTTTCACTCAAAAATATTCCTGATCAACTCTGCTTTATTCCTGGAATTAGTTGGATTGCCTCCGGTATGGGTGCACCAATGTCTACAAACAAGTATCGGCTTGATCCATCTCTGATGGGTGAAGCAAAAATCCTAGGGGAAATCGAGTTGGAAAGACAGTTTCCCAACAAAATTGCACTTGAAGATCAAAAAGGGAAGATAAGTATGGTGGAGATGGACTACTCTTGGATATCGAACTCTTGTGCAAGGTGTGGACTTCTCGGTCATACAGACAAAAGATGTCTACAACCACCTTCAACAAGAACCAAAACCTAAGTACCACCAATCGATGGGCCACTTTCGGACTCTCTACTCAAGGTAGTTGCCTCAACTTTGGTAAGTTAATCATTCCATGATTTCTCTTTCACAGCGGAGGTCCATGTGCAAGTGTCTATTACAAGAGATGATGTCAACTCTATTCCTGGGGAATTTGTCCTGCCACAAGAAAACACAACACATATTGCCTTACTCACACTTTAACACAACTGAAGCAACTTGTCACAGGCTGATTCCTTTGTCGAACAAAAAAATGCGGCCTTAACACCTTTTCGCCCCTTGCGGTTGCTAAGTCAGCATACACCGATACCCTTATCGGTTCCTAGAGAGGTAAGGACGTTTTTATAGAGGGAGAAGATGTTTAGAGAACTCTTTTTATTAGATCTTCTTGGATGGATTACAAATGAGGGATCCCCATCCCTTATATAGGAGGAAGGTTCATCTAGATCCTTCCTCATTTATTATCATTCTACAATTTCCTAGACACCTTATAAAATTCTCTACTATTCTCTACTCTTCTACATCCTTCTTTATTCTTCCACACTCTTCTAGAAACTTCTAGATTTCTCCAGAACTTTATTCATAGGAGGAAGCCTTGGAAATTCTCTAAGTGTGGATGAGAAAACCCCCGTGTCCATACTTCTTTCCTTCTCGCGGATTTGGGTCGTGACATTCTCTCCCACCCATTTCGGCGACGTCCTCATTGTCGGGTACTCTCCGGTCTGCACCTCGCGTGTCCCAAGTCATCTTGTGATGTTCCTACTTTACTCGTCCGACTCCCGGATTGTCCACGATCCTGATAGCTGAAAGTTGTTGCATTCCACCCATCTTCTTTCCCAATCTCTTCACGGTAGGAACCACACATGATTGCCATTCTCAAGGATGCACACTCCGTTAAGTGAGGGCATCGGCATTGCCCCAATATTCTCCATGAATTCCAGCTCGATCACCACCTTGTAATCGTCCATCGGGATCACCGAAAAATCTGCTCGACCCATCCAAGTCCCCATCCGAAAATCCACTCATAGTGCGATCCCGGTAACAGGTTGGGCCTTCGTATCCACTGACTTGATCCATCATTCCCGCTTGGTCCAGCGCACACCAAGTCTCTTTGCCTCATCGACCGCCATGAAGTTGTGAGAGGCTCCCGTATCGACCAATGCCTTGGTCTCTTTCCCATTCACTCGGGCTTCGACGAACATCAACTCATTACTCGATGACTTTGGCTCCTGGTTGGATGACAAAGTATTAAGGAGTTGCAATGAACCCATCATTGTTGGTGGCTCCTCTTCCTCCTCTTCTTCATCCGATCCTTTCTTCTCCAACATCACAGATAGAGATCCGAGTTTCGGACATTTCTTGAACGCGTGTGGCCCCTTGCACACGTAACACCCACATTTCGGACGGAACGATTTCTTTCGCCGCTCATACTCCCGACTCGAGCTCTTCCCGAATCGTGTGCATCCCGCTGGATTCACTTGACCCTCGATCATTCCCCCTTGAACTAACGGGTCGTAAATTTTGATCCTCTCCTCCTCTCTTCCCCGCATGCCCATCACGCCTCTCGTAGGTTTTGGGTTGGTCATGGGTGGTAAAATCGGACAATGACTCGGCAGCCGCGATTGCTTCATCCACTGATTTGACACCCCGCCTTTGCAACTCTTGCTTGGCCCAAGGTTTCAGCCCATCGATGAAGTAGATCACCGAGTCCTCCTCGGTCATGCTCGGAATCTGTAGCAGTAAAGAGGTAAACTCCGTAACATATTCGCGAATCATACCTTGTTGTCGAAGTTCTCTCAACTTCTTTCGGGCTTGATACACGACGTTCTCTGGGTAGAATTGCCGCTTCAAATCACGCTTAAACTCATCCCATGTCTCGATCCGAACAATCCCTCGCTCGATTTCCGCATGTCGCCTCTTCCACCAAAGCATTGCCGTCTCCGCTAGGTAAGATGTGGCGGTTTTGATCTTCAACGGATCATCCATAAGACCAAGATTCTCAAAGTATCGCTCCATCTCCCACACAAAGTTCTCCACCTCTTGGGCGTCCCTCACGCCGTTGAATCTCGATGGTTTCAGGTAATCAACCCTTACCAAACTCGTCCCGATGATCTCAGTCCTTCCGTTGGCAACCGCACGTTTGCACAACGTCAAGTCTTCTTCTATCACCTTGATGCGTGATTGCATCCCCTCGATGCTTTCTTTAAGACCTTGGATATCTCTCATCACCGTGTCCTCCAACTTGGCTAGTTGAGCATCCGACTCGACCGTGTTTTCCTTGATACATCCGAACTCTTTGAACACGAATTTCTCGACCTTTGTCGTAGTATGCTCGACCCTCTCGATCCGTGATCTAAGCTCCTCTATTGCATTACCCAATACCTTCCGTGAAACACTCTTGTCTCGACGGATTTGCCCCTCGGGCAGAATAGGCATTCCCCGCTCGTTCAGCACCTCGGACAAACCGGAAGTATCCTTGAGATTCTCCTTGTTCTTGTCAGTTCTCACCATAGTCCCCTCGATAGAAACTCCTCTCCTCACGATCGAAACTCGCTCTGATACCACTTGTCACGGGCTGATTCCTCCGTCGAACCAAACCGTGCGACCTTAGCACCTTTTCGCCCCTTGCGATTGCTAAGTCAGCCTACACCGATACCCTTATCGGTATCTAGAGAGGTAAGGACGTTTTTAGAGTGGGAGAAGGTGTTTAGAGAACTCTTTTTATTAGATTTGTTGGGATGGATTACAAATGAGGGATCCCCATCCCTTATATAGGAGGAAGGTTCATCTAGATCCTTCCTCATTTATTACCATCCTACAATTTCCTAGACACCTTCTAGAATTCTCTACTATTCTCTACTCTTCTACATCGTTCTTTATTTTTCCACACTCTTCTAGAAACTTCTAGATTTCTCTAGAACTTTATTCATAGGAAGAAGCCTTGGAAATTCTCGTGTGGATGAGAACCCCCGTATCCATACTTCTTTCCTTCTCGTGGATTTGGGTCATGACAAACTGCTCCCCTTCTGATACATGTGGAAGCTACAAACCTTGCTACAATCGCCTCAAACCAGGGAACCATCACTACCTCGGAAACGCCTACTACTTTTAAACACTTCTCTTCCATATCCCTCTCACCTACAACTGCCAACACCCCAGATTTGATTATCGCAAATGATAATGCCATTGACTTGCAAATAACAGAAGATGACACGCTCTTACTGCCACAAGACTAGCACCCTCCTCTGAGGATGCTCAAACAACCACTATTCCTACCTCTTCTGAGGTCCAAACGGAGACTATCACATATAATGAGCTAGAGCTAGATTCAATTGTCTCGGCGCAACAAATTTGTGACAGGCCGGTTAAGCCTCCACAAAAGGTCCATGATATGGAATGTTTTACGGTGGGACCTCGGAAGGGGCGTGGACGGGGTGGTCGTGGCGGCTCTAGCGGTCGTGGCATTGGCTAGTGTGCCTAAACATTTGTACTGTCTGCATAATCACTTCGCCTCTCGGTCGTCGCTCTTTGTGTTTGCTTCTTCACCATTTCTTAGCTCAATCCCACAAAGAAACTGTATGACCAAGAGTCATAGCTCTGTATTTTACTTTTTTGCGTTTAATTTGAAAAACGGTTAAAAAAAATATTGTTGATGAGTCGAGAACTTCATATATAGAAAACAAACGCTTTATATCCACTTATTTTAAAGAAATTAAATTCTCATTAAAACACATAATTTTTCTGTAGTATAGATAATAATCTAATTAATAAATTTTGATAAAATAGGAATAAATCGAGATTTTTTTTTTTTTGTGGTCTACAAATGGAGAAATTGTTAATATACGAAGGAAAGCAAATATTGGTATCACGTCCGCAATCAAACACAACATTTGGGGGGGGGGGATACGTTGGGCCACGACATAAACATAAAACAACAAAAAAAAGTTACGGTCACAGTCACACTTGAAACATATTAAAAAAGGTAACTCTTTGTGGTTTCTAATAACTTGAAACTCATAATCTAAGACTACCACAAAAAAATTTCTTTCAAGAAGAGATCTCTTTCTCGTATGGCAGCTTCTGCGGAACTATTTGTTGTTAGTTTCTTGGTTTTGATTAGTGATTAAGATTCTTCACCACACGATGAGAACTATTTTAGTGGTTGCATGCGCAATATAGTAGAAGAGGCAATAGATAGGGATATAACTATTGGAATATAATTTACATATTTGTAAAATCAAAAACAAAATTATTGATATTACGTAAGGGATGCATGTGGCATGTTTGGTACGTGGAAAGTTCCTAAACTAGAGTCTAGAGGGATGGGTGGATCTGTGGACCAGTTAAAGGGAGTTGTGGTTTAATTTGTCTAATATATACCTAGACAAAATAAAAATTGAGAAAAATTCAAGAGTTCCTTATACATGTTCTCTGTGAGATTCGACATGACACCAATCAAGCTATCATGTGTGTGCATACATATGTTTATTTGACTATCATCATTGTGAACAACATTATTGTATTCTAAGTGGCGACAGATCATCTATAATTTGATCGATTTCTGATGTTTTGTAACCGATTCAAGTTGTGGCCAATATAGGTTTTCGAGACTATTTGCAGACTACTTACCAAAATTTATGCTCAATTGCTACATATTCTAATAGATATTTAAGCAGTGAATTGTGGATGTTCACTCAAAGTGTGGAAGTATAAAGTCTGCGGAGTCCGTCCATTCAAAGTGTGGAAATATAAAGTATGTGGAGTCCGTCCATTTGTTATATCGTTTAGGTAACTTGTATTTTGGATACTCATATGTCATCTCACGGAAAGGTGGTGGAAGCAAAATGGTTATTTGATTTATCTGAAAAGAATCGAGTGGTCCTGACTACGATGTTGTCGAGATATCTCAGTTTACAGCAACCTGATTATGTGCTTGAACTTGCGCGTCCATATATGATCAAATTTACTTGACCCATTTTTTATTCCATGTTATAAAAACCCCATTTCATTCCAAGGTACATATATATATCATCAACTTTCTACAACTTTTTGGTTCCTTTTCCCCCATATTCTAAAATTACCGAAAGAAAAAAACCTCAGAGCTTGTTGGATGCAATCTCAACCTCGTTATTCGAACTCTTGTTCTTAGGCTTACTCTTTGAATCTCTCCACCTGAAATTACCAAAGAGCTCATCCATATCCTCAAGCGTCCTCCCTTGCGTCTCCGGCAAGAAAGTATAGAAGAAGACCCAAGCCACCGTCGCAATCCCTAGGAACAAATAAAACGCTCCTCCCGTAGTAATATTTTTTGACATTGGAAGAAACGTCATCGATATCACACCGCTTGTCACTCTATTCACCACAACCGCCATACCTGACCCTTGTGACCTCAACCTTAAGGGGAATATCTCCGTGCTATAAACCCAAGTGATCGGACCAGCTCCAATTGAAAACGTAGCTACGTAAGTCATCACAGTCGTTATGCTCAACACCACAGCCCACATCACTCTCTTACCATCTGCCTCATTTATAATCGTGAGAGAAGTTCCTAACGTAGCTAAAGACAGTACCATTCCTCCTACACCGGTTAAAAGCAACGGTCGTCTTCCGACTTTATCGAGGAGGAAAGTAGCTACTAGAATAAACGAAGTTTTCACTACTCCGACTGCTACAGTAGCTAGAAGCTGCTGGTGATCGGTTTTGAGTCCGGCAGTTTTGAAGATTCGCGGTGAGAAGAGAACCACCGCATCGATTCCGGAAGCTTGCTGGAAGAAATGGATTCCGAGTGCGGCGATCATAACGCGACGGACAGCTGGCGTTGGACGGATTAAAAGCTCTCTCCAAACTCCTTCTCCATGACTGTTCTTCCTCGACACCTAAAATTGAGACAAATTAGGTCAAAATCCCGACGGAGATATTGCGAATTCGAATCCGATTCGATTGTTTTGAAATTAGGTCATAATCCCGACCGAGAAGTCCCAAAATCAGATTCAATTCTTTGAAACTGGGACGGAGAAATCGCGAATCAGATTCAATTCTTCGAAATCGCGAAATCAGATTTGTTTTTTTTTTTAAATCGGAGTGTGTACCTGAACAATATCGTCGTGACAATCGGCGGGGATTCCGGCGGCATGTTTGATTTCTTCGAGACGGAGAGCTGCTTCCGCGGGAGAATCAGAGGTTCTATCGAGAACGCGTTTGGCTTCGCCGAGACGGCCTTGCATAACGAGCCACCGTGGAGATTCCGGCATAAGTAAAACTCCGACGGCGAGAATAACGGAAGGTATGGCTCCGACTCCGAGCATGAGCCTCCATCCCAACTTCAACGGAAAGTTCGAGAAGGCCAGGTTCGATACGTACCCGAGCAAAATCCCGGCGTTGATGAACACCTATACACGTCACCATTTAATGCCACGTCAACATATTATTTGATTTTTTTGGGCCTAATCGTTGAAAATGTGATGTAAAGAAAAGTCAACGAGTCTCATGTCACTTATCAGAAGTAAAAACTTGCTACTAATATCTTTTTCATTACTACAATCCATTACATTACAAATACAAAATCATGGTCAGCACAAACTCTATAGACTACAGTCATTACGAAATTGATATTGAATATATTTTTTTACTTTTATAAAAAATGAAAAAAACACTAAAACATATATTCATCATCATAATCTTAATGTTTCTGTATTTTAATCAGTGTTTAAGAAAATGCTAAATAGGCGGTAATTTATAGTTTAGATTATGTAATGTCTGGAATGTCTAATCGGAGTCTAGACGATTTTGTAATCAGTTTAAATGTTTATAAAATAATTAAATATATTACAAAATATAAGATATATTATGATTTATATGTAATAAAAATTATTTTACATTTTTTTATATTATTTTATAGCATAATATAGTATATTAGAAATCATGATTTTTAGAATAAATTAATAGGCTAAACAAATGTTAATTGTTAAACAAATTAATAGGCTAAACAAATTTTTATTATACCTCAGGAAAGGAGGTGAGGAAACCACGTGAAGAAGCCGAAGCGACTTCAGCGGTGTAAACCGGTGCGATCATGAGAGCATAACCGACACCGATTCCCGCGACGAATCTTCCAAACATGAGGAAAGCATAGTTAGTAGCGAATCCCATGAGGAGAGCTCCGGCAAAAAATATAGCTCCGGCCAAGACTATGGTGTAACGCCGACCAATCCAGTCGGAAGTTTTACCAGCGGCGCAAGATCCAATAAGCGAGAAAATGTTGAGGATCCCGGCCAGAATACCGATTTGAGAATCACTAATCTTTAAATCTCTCTGTATATATATCATTGCTCCACTCATCACTCCTATATCTACAAACCAAAAACAAAATAAACTTATAAGTTATACTACTAATCATATTAGAGAATGGTTAAATAAATGTTGAACGGTCGATTATTCAATCTTATGTTAACTGGAGAAGAGATTGAGAGGGTAACGATAAAACTAACCATAACCAAGGAGGATTGAAGTCATGGAAGCTAAGATTGCACAGGCGAATGTATACTTGTTTAACTTTGGTTTCACCGGGGGACCTAACTCAGGCACGTGTTTGGCCGGTGCCGATGGCGGAACTGTTTGGTTTTCCGGCGTCAAACCTGTCATTTTAGAGAGAGATGGAGAGTTGTGAGGATAGAGTATACTAACAACAACTTGTGGTTGTGAGCTGTCTTTATATAGAAATGGGAGGGGTTGGTCAGTCGTTTTGAAAGGGCAAAATCGTCCGAGATTATGGGAAATATTGTCCTAAAATATAGGTATCATTACATCTCTGCATGTTTTCATTAGACACGATAACGAAAATATCAGTGGACGGGAGGCAACTAATGATACTTAAGTTCAATTTAATATGTAACTATTTATTATTACAGTTTGTTGATTTTGTTTTTTTTCCCGTTTACAGTTTGTTGATTTTATTTGGATTAGTACTCTTTAAAATGAATTACCAGAATAAAACAAATTTGGAGGGCTAAGAGGTAATTATGAAACGGCTACTTGTCTTCTTCCATGTGAGCTTGTTGAGTATTGAACAAACAAGACAACTAAATAATCTTCTTTATTTGGATAATTAATCGTTTTCCTTCTGTAACCTGCTTATATAAATTAAGAAAATATTCAACGAGAGTAAGATATTTGTTTGATATGATACATATAACATATGTATAATAACTAACATACATCAAGAAATGACTAGGATTTTTTTTCATTATTTTATATTTTGATTTTTAGTTTGACTTAAAAAAAAAAGTTTAACTTATTTTCTCTTTTTTTTTTATCAAACGGTTCAATGAGCCAAACCGGAATTTAATTTATTTTTTTAAGGGAATTTTAGGTAATAGAGTAGTTTTGGGTTTATAATTAGTTTTTAGGTAGTTTTGAGTTTATAATTAGTTTTTAGGTAGTTTCACTAGTTTTTTCTATTTGAATTTCCTATTATGCCCAATTAATTAAAAGGTGTTAAACCATTTTGGTTTAGTATATATATTTTTTGATTTATCATTTATGATTTGATTAATTAATAGATTTGATTAAGGCGTACAATATAGAAAAAAGATTTTGCATAAGATTCATATCTGATTTCTCTCTACGCCAAAGTAGACAAAACTACTAATTTAATGGTGGATGGTGGATGATCATCAAACTCGATGGTGGATGGTGGATGATTATCAAAATGGATGGATGATCATAAAATTGGATGGTGGATGATCATAAAATTGGATGGTAGATGATAGATTACTATCAAAATGTATGGTGGTATTGGACGGTGGATGGTGGATGACAGATGATTATTAAAATGGATAGTGGAATTGGACGGTGGATGGTGGATGATCATCAAATTGGATGGTGGATGATAGATGAATTTCAAAATCGATGAAACGACGTAAATTGGGGAAAAAAAAAATTCTCAGTTTTTTTGTTTGATTACATTTCTAATTCCGAATTTTAGTTTTTATAAATTTTATTTAGTGACTGGTTTGAATTAATTATGACTGGTTAAATTGTCCCTTTAACCAAAAGTTATTAATACCAATTAGAGGTTAAGAGAGTCATTTCGTTAAAGTAAAACTACCCATTTAGCAAAGAACTTAAAAACTACCCTATTAGCAAATTATAAACTCAAAAACTACCCTATTTACCAATTTTTTCTTTTTTTAATATAACTTTGCTTATCGATATTATTAATTAATTTCTAAGACAATGTAAGATAATGTTAAGGAATTTTTTTTAAAATGTTACGACAATATTAAGAAAATTTTAAGAAAATATTAATAAAATATTTTTTTTGTTTTATTTATAAATTTGTAATTATCAATAAATATTGATTTTAAGAATTTGTTTGTAATTTTATTGTATTTCATACAAAATGTTAATAATCAAATCCAACTCGAACTTAACCAACTCAAATAAAATAAAATTTAGGCTTATTTTGATCAAATAATTTAGATTTGACTTAAAATTTATAATACTTGATCCAAATTTTAATTGAATTCATTTTGATTTCACATTTCTCAATCAAAAGGACTTAGACTCGATCCCCAATTTGAAAAAATTTGACCCAAAACTTAGATTGGTCATCCCTAGTTTACATCAAAACTCGGAGTAATGAGATTTCCTTTTGTTATAATAAAAATAAGCACAAAATTTTATAATATCATGATCATAAAATATTGTATTTCATGTATGACGATCTAGATGTGAAATATCGAGACATAAATGAGAAAGATTAACTCGTTAGTATTTAAATATTGGAAATCTCGTTAATGATTAAAAAGTTAAAAAAATAATTGGTAATCATGAGAAAAACGGATTCATGAGTTTTTAGCATTAAACCTAAATGTAAATTATCATGTTCATTTTTCTCGTATCCTTCAACGATAAGTGTACGTGTGCATGTTTTTCACATTCAATCAGAGAATAATATACGTACTTATTTCTGCATATACAGTTTAAGGAGTCTAACTAAATCAAGTTAAAAATTAAAAGAAAGAAAAACTAAATCAAGTTGATTGATTAACGTGTGATCTTTTTTGGTTCTCGACTGAAGTTAATAGTTTTATATTGTAACGATCGAAAGACTTTTCAGTCTTCTCATTAAAGTTAATGTATTCGTATAATTGATAGAACGTATGATTATAACTTAAGGTACCGTAGAGAAGCCGGGTCAACACAAGAGTCCAAGAACACATGTCTTGATTCTTGAAGATGATAAGAGGTGATTAACCACACTCTATTAATAATATTAAAAGATTGCTGCAAAATTTTAAATATAAGATTCCTTGGTATAACCATAATAATTTGATAATTTATGGATACTTGCAAGAAACAATAAGTAGAGAAGTCATTGGCTTACGAGAGCAATCGCTGTTATGAAGATTTATGAATTGTCAAAACAACTTGCTTCTACTTGTAGACTCTTTCTAGTTTATTTAATTTACCAAAGTGATTATCATCAGAACTATTTAGTCCTCTTGAGATTTGAAATACTCTTTTAATTTATTAATCAACCCTTAAACTCTGTGAGTAGTGACATACATTATGCGTGCTAATCTGAAATTTATAAAGTTATGAATCATCGAGGAAGAAAAATAATCTATGGACTAGTGGGAAAATTCATCAGAAATGCCTCTAGTTTCTTCCGTATGACATCAGTTTCCTAACTTTCTATACTATCTTTAGTCAAAGAAAGCTAGCTTTTTATTATTTTGAATCTATCCAGTGACTGATTTTCTCAGTACATTGACTACATTCATATAATCATATATTAAATATTATATTTGATTACTCGATTACAAATATAAATATACTTTGCTTCATAAATTAAGGTTCTCATCAAGTCATCATAGCTAATGAGTATAGTACGCAATTACGCATCATGCAATGGGATAAAACATTTTTATGTAACGAGTATTTAGCAATTTTAGTTGTTTATTCTCTTGTTTATTTAAAACTAAATTATTTTAGTTATCAAACTTGTCAGATTATAAACGAAGAAAGAAGCACAATAATTGAAACAGCAGCAAGTGAATGGTGAAGTGGGCCAAGTTATAGCAGAAAAGGCAGCCATCATATGTGACCATAATATTGAGCAGCTCGGAATTTTGGACTTCTGTGTGATACTGATACGACCTTACTTCCGCATTTCCAATGTGATTTTTACACAAACATATGTTAGTGAAATGTGAGACTTTTTTTTCCACATACACAGAGTTATATTTACAAACATATATGTTAGTGAAATGCATTAAAATAACTTTTGTTTTTATATATTTGTTTTTATAACAGTAAATGCATCAAGTAGACATCATATATCTTATCATCATTTAATGCATCACATAAACAAATAACAAAAGAGTGTCGGTTTTCCATATTCGTTGACTTTAAATTAAGTTGACCCTGAAGAGATAATATCTATGCAGTTGAGTTTGGACCATGACTCAATAAGCCAACAATTATTCTTAGCTTAGTTTAAACATCAGTTCGTTTTTCTTTTGTAGACAAAATAAAAAAGGATCAATTACTTCGGATTTGAAGATATCGTTGGATACCAGTACATAACAAATTAGCAACAAAATATTAACATCTGATAATATGAATGAAAGAAGCAATTACAATTTTTTACAAATAAAATAAAATATAATAAATTACAGTGATCCTTTTACAGTTATGTTGATTTGGGTTCACTAATTAATACCCTTAGAGTATGTTGATTTGGGGTTCACTAATTATTACCCTTAGAGTTATGTTGATTTGGGTTCAGTAGTGATATGATATGTATGGTTTTTAGAGTGTAGAGTCCACCTCAATCTATAAATGAAAAGTCCACCACGTGCTTTTGAATTTTTATGCTTCTTTTTATTTGAAAAGTATGTGTATTTATTACGTTTTGAATTGGCTATCCGTTAAGATGATGAGATGATAAAAAATACTTGTGACCAAAAATCAAAAGCGAATAAACAAAATATACTAGCTCAAAAAAAAAAAAAATTATACTAGCTAGACAGAGGACATAGCATACAACACATTTCCTGGCGAATCTTAACTGTAATGGAAAAATTGCTAATTCATTGGAAAATGGTTCTATCTAGGAACCAACTAACTAATTAAGTTTAATCCAAATATCAAAACTTAAGTACGTGGATTAGTTGTAAACATCAGAATATTTGTTTTTTTATATATGATCTTTTACTTATAGAAAACTATGGACTATATATAACAAATATGTAAACTATCGAAATCACAGCTGTATTACATACGTGAATCCAAGTTTCTGACAGCTTAAGATGCTCTGAAATCACTAATAATATAATTTATAGAACAATTTGCTAAAACAAGCTGAAGTATCTTGGGATGATATATATATATATGATATATCCAGGCGAGAGAGAAGACGTCCTGCAATGTTAGCAAAACAAACGGATTACATATCTTATGTTTGCGTCAAACTAAAACAAGCGCATATTTTACCTGCTTACTTTTAAGAAAATAAATCTTCAAAAAACACATCTCACTATTTTTTCGACCGTATACACAATAAAACCCATATTGGTGTCACGTCCGCAATCAAACACAACATATATGGGGATTCATTGGGCCACGACATAAACATAAAACAAATCAAACGTTATGGTCACTTGAAAAACGTATACCACAAATTCATAAAGGTGACTCTTTGTGGTTTCTATTGACCTAAAAGTCAGTAATCTAAGATCGCCACAAAGAATTTCTCTTTATCCAACGAAATTTTTAAAAAGAGATCTCTTTCTCTTATGACAGTTTCTGCAAAAGCATTCGTTGGTAGTTTGTTGTTTTTGATAAGTGGTTAAGATTCTTCACGACACGATAACAATGATTTTAGTGGTTGCATCGCAATTCAGTCAGACGAACACTATGCAGGCCGGGGTTTTTTTATTTCCCTCAAAGGTACTATAACATTAAAATGAAAAATTCAGTCATGACTAACAACAATTAACACCATCCATGTAATCTAACATAAAAACCAAAACAGAACCTACACATCTTAATAACCTTTATATAATAATACGCATATTCAATAACAAAATGTAAAAGCAGGATTAATTGGTGGTTTTTGCATCTGAAAAAAGAAAAAAAAAACACAAAAACACTTACAATAAAATGTTAACGAGGCAACATTTTTCTTTGGAATTTAATTTACATGTTTGTAAAATCGAAAGGCAGTGGGGACAGATTTAGGAAATATGTTTGTGCAAAGTTATTATTTTTATTACGTAAGCATTTGCATGTGGCTTGTTCTGTACGTGGAAAGTTCCTAAACTAGAGGGATGGGTGGATTTGTGGACCATTTAAAGGGAGTTGTGGTTTTGTCTAATATAAACCTAGACAAAAGATAAATAGAAAAAAAATTCAAGAGTTCTTATACATTTTCTCTGTGAGATTCGACATAACACCAAGCAAGCAATCATATGTGTGCATATGTTTTTGCTTGACTATCATCATTGTGAACAAATGATTGTACTCGATCTAATTAGTGGCGACAGATCATTTCTAATATGATCGATATCTGTTGTTTGTAACCGGATAAAGTCATATAGGTCTCACGACTATTGCAGACTACTTTCCAAAATGTATGCTCAATTGCAAGGATAAAAATTTAACAAATAATTGATTTTAGACTTTTTGTTTTTTGAACACAATATACAGATCTGTAATTATTTTTTTGTAAACCTAGATCTGTAAGTTTGATTTCATTCTTTCAATTTTGTGATATAAACGAAGATATCTTAAATCACTTAATTATGTGATGTAAATCATTTCACACAAGGTTCAAGAAAACCTCTAGTCTAGACATATGTTGGGTAACGTCTATAGAGATTATTTGAGGTCTAATTAAGCAGGAGTTAAAGGTTAACCAATTATTTAGTCACGTTGTATAATTTTAAATTGGAAATTAATACATGCAGAATTTTATAGTGAAAATATGAAATTATAATTTTTGAAATTCTAATTTTAGTGAATCTTTTCATTTAAAAACAACTAAAAATATAAAAATGAAAAGACTGATCAATAAAGTCCACATAAAACTAAAAACATAATTGGAAACAATATCAATCAATTTTTTTTTGGAAAGAATGTTAAATTATTAGTCAAATAAAAAATAATAATTTTACAACTGCGTTTTTTAACAAGAAATGTGTGAGATTAGTTCATAGATAGGAAATAGTTAAACTCGGGTTCTAGACTTCTAGTGCTAAGAACCAAGCTTGCATCTCTTCTTCAAAAATATGGAGTCACCACGTAGACAAATGGAATTGCGTCTATTACGAACAGACTTATCGATCATTTTAATCAGCACGTTTGTGGGTTGAGCGAGTTTTCCATGTCTTCGATCATCTCTCTCCCCCAAGTGGTAGTAGATAACTGATTGAAAAACATAAGCACGTAGGAAAGCTTGTACCATGTTTGCAGAAGGGTTGGAGAAACTTCCCACAATACTGTCCTAATTAAGGGAGAAGTGATGGCACAAAAACTTTTACCGAGTGCAGTCCATATTGTTGTGGCATAGGGACATTAAAAAAAGAAGGTGGTTGCGTGATTCCATAGGGTAGTGGCAGAGCACACAAGCGGAGTTTATGTTGGGATCTCAAAGAGCCTGATGATCACAAGTGGATAGACGGTTTTGGAGAGCCAACCAGAGTAAAAACGTAAGCTTCGGTGTGTGGTATTTGAACTAGACAAGTTTGTGCCAGGGGACGACTTGAGCCGGTTCACATAGAAGAAGGTGTAATGGTGTATATTGATTCACACGTATCGTAGAAGAGATTACAATGAATATCTAGGGTGAGGCTAGGTTAATACTATTGACACATCTAGCCTTTCCTTATATGCTCTACACACCCCCTCAAGATGGAGGGACCTCTGTTACTCCAATCTTGCTAGAAAGATCACAGAAAATTTGTCGCGCAAGTGACTTCGTCAAAGCATCGGCCAACTGGTCTTTGATGGAAACATGAGCCACACAAAGTGCTCCAGACTGCACATTGTCTCGAATGAAATAATAGTCTAATGCAATGTGTTTCATACGAGAATGAAACACGGGATTAGCGGAAAGATATGTGGCACCTACATTGTCGTAATATATCACCGGTGGTGATGGTAAGGAGACGCCAAGCTCCGTTAGGAGAAAGCACACCCAGTTGACCTCGGATGCATCATTCATAACAGCTCGATACTCAGCCTCGGTGGAGGAGCGAGCAATACCCTTTTATTTCATCGATGACCATGAAATCGGTGTACCCCCAAGATAAACGATGTAGGAATTAGTTGACACAAAATCATGCGGGTCTCCAGCCCAATCGGCGTCTGAAAAGGCATGAAGATTAAGTGGTGAGTGTGAGCGAATCAGGATGCCATGAGACGATGTACCAGCCAAGTAACGGAGTATGCGCTTCGCGGCCTGCCAATGTTGATCAGTTGGACGATGCATGAATTGCGAGAGTTTGTTAACAGGAAAAGCGATGTTTGGTCTTGTGAACGCCAGGTACTGGAGACTGCCAACAACCATGCGATATTCAACGGAGTCAGGAAGGACAGTCCTATAGTGAATGGTCAGCTTCGGCGTTGGAGACATTGGTGTAGAAACGGACTTAGCGTCTAACATCTTGGTCTTGGTTAAGAGATCAATGATATACTTCCGCTGCATCAAATGGAGGCTATGAGAGGTACGCGTGACTTGGATCCCCATGAAGTAAGAGAGATTACCAAGATCTTTAATAGAGAACCGTGTAGCAAGAGCAACAATCATCTGAGAAACAAGTGCGGACTTGCTGCCTGTAACGATAATATAATCAACATAAACAAGTATGTAGAGAACACCAACATCATGAATACAAACAAACAAAGACGTATCAGCACACGAGTTTTAAAATCCAGCAACCAAGAGATACGCTTTCAGTTCCTCATACCAGACACGTGGAGCTTGCTTTAAACCATAGAGAGCCTTCTTAAGGCGACAAACATGATGGTGCCTATCTTGATCAACAAAGCCCGGGGGTTGAGTAACATAGACTTCATCCTCAAGAGTGCCTTGTAGGAAGGCATTTTTACATCAAGTTGCTTGATAGGCCATGAGTGACGAACCGCAAGTTCCAACACCAACCGAACCGTAGTCGACTTGATCACAAGACTAAAAGTCTCTGAGTAATCTAGACCATATTGTTGATTGAAACCACGAGCTACAAGACGAGCCTTGTACCTATTAAGTGAACCATTAGGCAAATATTTGAGTGTAAATATCCACTTGGTCGGAATCACATTCATCGCAGCATCTGGAGGAACCAAGTTAAACGTGTCGTTCCGAGAGACAGCAGTGAATTCGTCGGACATCGCATTTTGCCATCGAGGATCTCGCATATCCTGGTTTACCGTAGTTGGAATGGCGGGTCGATTAAGTTTGGTGGTGAGGAGGGACGTATGTTGTTTGTGTTTGGTGATGTTGTTTTTAGCACGGGTTTGTATTGGGTGATGATTCACGGGTTGAGGAATAGGTTGGTAGGGGATGTGTGGGTCATGAATTTGTGGGGAGTCGGGTGGTGGTATCAAAGATAATTGACAGGGTGGAGGAGAGTTGTGAGAGGAGACGGGAGAGGAGGGATGTGAGTGGGCCGCATGATGGGTTGGTGTTGTTGATGGACTAGAGGGAGTATTTGTGGTCATGGGCCTAGAGGATGGGCTGGATGATTGTGCAACAGTACATGTGGAATTAATTCTATGGCCCAAATCATTTAAAGAGGAAATGATTTCAGGTTGAAACTATCGTACTTGGCACAGCGGAGATTTCGGCATTGTTGTTTTCTGCGACTGATGGTGGTGAAGGACTGAACATGGGGGCGCATGTGACGAAGCTGTGAGTGACCGAGAGATGGGAATGGAAGTGAAAGGAGAAGATGAACTTGAGGGTACAACACAAGGGAAACTCGACTCAACAAATTGTACATGGCGAGAGGTGTAAATGCGTCCAGACTCAGGTTCGAGACACAAATAAGCGCTTTGGGTCAGCGAGTACCCCATAAAGACACAAGCCTTTGAGCGGGTCTCCATTTTATTCGCGGTGTACGGTTTCAACCAAGGGAAACAAAGACATCCAAATATCCGAAGCTTCAGGTAATTTGGTGGCTTGCGAAATAGCTGAGCATATGGTGAGGAAACTGGACTAGGCATCCGATTAATGAGGTAGACAGCAGCCCCAAACTCATAGGGCCACAAGCTCTTGGGAACGGATGCGTGATGAAGCATTGTGAGTCCCGTTTCCACAATATGACTATGTTTTCGTTATGAAATACCATTATGCTCCAGAGTATGAGGCGGAGAAGTGAGATGAGTGATGCCCGAGGTTTGTAGGAATTAGCGCTAGGTAAGATATTCATCACCATCGTCAGAATAAAGAGTCTTAATCTTTTGTTGAAAATGATTCTCAACAAGAGCCTTGAAAGCGATGAATGTGTCTCGCACTTGAGATTTCTGTCGAAGAGGATAAAACCACGTATATCTCGTATAATGATCAATAAAAATGACATAGTATTTGAAATTATCACTTGCACAATAGGAGAGGTCCAAACATCTGAATATGTAATTTCAAGTGGAGAAGTCGAAGATATGGTGCTTGAATGAAAGGGTAATTTGTGGCTTTTATTAATAAGGCAATCAGAACAATGAAAAGTATTTTTGAAAGAATCAGACACGGGTAACTGAAATTCAGAAACAATAGATTTTAAAACCTGGGTAGAAATATGGCCAATCCGAGAATGCCATGAGGAAAATGTTGCTTTGGGTGTCGGGGAAGCAAAAAAAGAGACAATGTTTTAAGGAAGTATCAGCCACTCATACAGTTCGTTCTTAGTTCTTCCTTGGAGTTGGCCCCCATGCTGAGATCCTTCACCTGAAAATGAGGCGGAAAGAATTCCACAGAAACTTGGTTAGTGTTACACAACCGGTAAACAGAGACAAGGTTCTTAGACAGATTAGGTACAAACAAGACATCATTTAAGATGAGGAATTTAGATGGAGTAGGGAGTAAGGCTGAACCAGTATGCGAGATCGAAAGGCCAGAACCATCAGCTATAGTTACTTCCTCACCTCCTGTATACGGCTGATGCAGAGAGAGATTGTTTAGATCGGTGGTGAGGTGATGTGTAGCCCCGCTATTAAGGAGCCATTGATTTGCGTTATACGCGTCAACAACAACAAGATTAACTCGTGGTTGCCAAGGCATCGAAGGGTTCGCCGGTGTGAATTGTTGCTGGTTGTAAAGAGAGCCAGAGAGTTGTAAATGCGAGCATCTTTGCGCATTATGGCCCTGAACACCACAAATCTGACACCGACCTTGGTAGGCGCGAGGAACGCGATTGTTGTTGGTGTTGGTGGTGTTGTTGTTGTGGAACTGTTGTGACTGTTGTGGCGAGAACTGAGAACCACTGGAAATGGAGAAACGGTTTTGGTTGTTATGATAGGTATTGCCATTGTTGTTGTTACTCTGGCGTGGCCGAGATCCACGAAAATTAGCAGCATTAGCAGTGGCTAGAGAAACCGCAGCGGAGGCAGCAACCTAAAGATCAACCTCATGGTTGAGTAAGCGCTCAAGCACATCGGGGAGAAGAGGTGTAGTATACCAACTACGAATCTGATTGATCACTGGTTTGTAGTCTTCGGGTAGACCTTTAAGAATCAGATCCACTTGGTCATTGAGAGAGAGCGCGGATCCCAGTAGAGCAATCTGATCAAAGTGAGTGGAATGGCCATTAAAGTAGTCAGTAATGGACTTTGTACCTTTCTTCCACAACTCGGCTTGATTCTTCAAGGAACGAAGATGAGCACGACTTGGTTTTGCGTATGTGTTGGTGAGCGTGCTCCATATATTAGCCGAAGTATCAGTCGTGGTGAGCAACGGTTGAATAGTGGTAGAGATCGCACCAAGGAGAGCACTATAGATGAGACGATCTTGTCTCTTCCACTTCGTGAACACTGGATTCGGTGAGACGATATTGTCCACCGTCAGTGTTGGAGACGGCATGGTGGTGCCATCAAGATGACCCGTAAGGTCATAACCATAAAGCAAAGCACGGATCTGGCGACTCCATATGACGAAGTTGATAATTGTGAGTTTGGTAATGTTTGTGACATTAATATGAAACAGAGTTTGAGACTCTGAAACAAGGATTGTGTCAGAAGAGGAGTTTGATGGGGGAGACATGATTTAAGATGTGGAGAAAATGAAACACAGAGATGAGGAGAAACAGAGAGATAAAGAAGAAGAAGAAGAACAGAGAGAGGCGGCTAAAAGAAAATTTTATGAGTTTAGGTATCAATGCTCTGATACCATATAATGGTGTATATTGATTCACACGTATCGTAGAAGAGATTACAATGAATATATATACAATGAATATCTAGGGTGAGGCTACGTTAATACTATTGACAAATCTAGCCTTTCCTTATATGTTCTACAGAAGGTACGTGCGGGCTGTGTGGGATTTAGGCCGATATTTATCCGACTTCTGTTTTCAAAGAATCTTATCCGGTAGCATGTTTTGTTTCGTCCTAGCTGTCTGGATAACCGCCTCAGTTTCGTTCAATATAAGCACATGATGTTGCCTATGTTCCATGGCCTGTCTCACTCTCGCCTTGACACTCACTCCCAAACTATACACCAATATTATAATATCAATCAAATTAAGCAACATGCCAAACTATACACCAATATAAAAATTCAAATGGGTGATATATAAACGAAAACCTCAAACGCAACATGACAATCAATTTCATTATATCGATCTCCTCTATGAGAAAGTGAACAAAGAATCATTCGTTGATTATTAAAAGTCATTGCAGGATAAGCACCAAATACTAAACTTTTAGATCTTGTTGTTATGAGTAAACCTCTTTCTTTAAAAACTTACTTTGTAATATTTTGTGGATATGAAATTATTTACAAAAAACAGCCATAGTATATTTATAAAATATGGAAGAAAAGCATTTCAGAGGAATTTCATTGCGGTTGAGACACGTCAGCCGAGGAGGCGATTTTGGTGACACGAAAGGCGACCAAGGTTTCACAAACTTTCTGCTTAAGCTAGGGCTCACCATGACGGCGGAGACGCCTGGCGCACTGTCGGTGCCTTTTGAAAAGGACCAAACCATAAATGATATCCAACAGTTGAGGAAGGAGACCATTGAGGGAACGAAAGTTCAGGACGAGATCTCAAAGAAGAAGAAGAAAGTGTAGAAGGTTGATGTAGAGGAGGAGGATGTAGTACAGTCAGATGATTCCGTAAAGCAGAAGGTGAAGGCACCGGTTTCTTATGCACCCGCTGTACATAACAAAAAAAGTCTACCCATGCTTGAAGCAGAGATCTCGCATGTTGATGGTGTCGACATCATCGCTTTTCCGGAGGAAGTTTTTGAGAATGCTACACCACTTTGGGAGGATCTCATCGTGGGGAAATTCCCTGACGCAACGCCTCCAACAGCAATTCATAGGATTGTCAATCGCATATGGACAATCGGGGACAAAGATCTCAAATTTGACGTCTTTATTGAGAGTAAATCAGTAGTGAAGTTCAAGATTCCAAATAAGAATGTGAGGAACTGTGTACTCCGTTGTAGTGTATGGACAATCATGGGGCTTCCGATGGTAGTAACAAAGTGTAGTCCCATTGAGGAGGAAGAAGAAAAGGAGCTCAAAACGATTCCCTCCTGGATAGTTTAAAAAAATGTCCCGCGTGAGCTGGTCCATAGGAAGGGTCTTGGTTCCCTTGCTCGTCCTGTGGGGTTTGCACATAGGTTACATCCGGAAACCGAAAACTGCAAGAGCTTTGACGAAGCCAAGGTCTTTGTGGATATTGACCTTACTAAGCCACTACCGAAGTCTTACACCTACCGCTCTAAGCAAGGAAAAGACGTGGTCATCACCTATACCTACCCATGGCTGCCCTCACTGTGTACTAAGTGCTTCAAATGGGGACACAAAACAGTGGACTGCAAGCCGAAGAAGCAAGCTAATAACCGGCAGGATAGAGGGAAAAAAATTGAGGCTAGCTCTGACGTTGTCATACACCTCGACTCTGGTAGCAGTAACGGAAATGCTCTGCCTCAGAATAGAGCCGCCTCATGTTCTCCAAAAGTTGCTCCTATAGCAGGAGCTGAAACTGTTCCTAAAATAGTAGCAGACAAAGTTAATGTGGCTTTCCCGTGAACGCAGTGATGATTTCTGCAGCAGACAAAACAAAAAAAACTCACTTGCAACGGAGACTGATGATGCTGTTTCTATTGAAGATCGTCCTGAGGAGGGTGAGTGGCATACGCCTACAAAGGTTGGTAGACAGCAAGAACGATCCAGAGATCATGTGGAAATTATTTCTCCAACTCGGGATCTTCTTCAAGGCCAAGATGGGGAGATATTTTCGGAGGTGCCTACAAAAGATTTTCCACCTGACTAGGAGCTAGATGACATGTGGTCTGTAGATGACGGTGATATGATATCGGATGATGGCTCCCAGCAATCTCATTCTCTTATCACTACGCAAAGGGGCGACGCTCGTGTTCTTCTCCCACGAGAAGCAAAAAAAACCCATAAGTACCTCGGTGATACCCATTCGAATAATGTCTTACCTGAGCAATCTGGTAAGTATAAAAAGAAGGGTACTCACAACATCCATCATTAAATGTCGTGTTTCTCATGGAATGTTAGAGGTTTTAACCAAAAGGCTAAGCATTCCGTAATGAGGAAATGGGTCAACGAACATGCTTTCAGATTTGGATGTGTGTTGGAGACTCGAGTATCAGAAGAAAGGTCGGAACGAATCATCCCTCGGATGTTTGGAGGATGATCATCTGTGTATAATTATGAATTTATTTCGTTGAGACGTATTTGGGTGCTATGGAGAGACTCAATACGTCTGGTTCCAATTTTTAAAAGCAAACAAGTTATAACTTGCTTGGTTGAAGACGAAGCTGAGGCTGAAGACTATTATGTGTCTTTTATTTATGTTTCCAACTATGATATAGAAATAAGAGAGTTGTGGAGGGACCTAAAAAATCATCACGACTCTGCCCCTTTTTACAATAAAAAGTGCATCATCCTAGGAGACAATGAAATAATAGATAGGGAGAAATACTCGGAAGCTGGTTTCTCTCTACAGGCAGGCTCTTTGGAATTTCAAGCTGTTGTTCGGGACTGTTGTTTAACGGATATGGGTTTCCATGGTCCACTGTTCACATGGTGTAACAAGTGGCAAGACGGGATTATCAGCAAGAAACTGGACATAGTACTTATTAATCAGAATTGGCTCCTCTCTTCTCCGCATTTGTATTGTGTGTTTCAAGCGGGAGGGTGTTCCGATCCTCTTAGAGTTCGGGTCTCTCTAGCTGTGGAAACTATTCGACCTAATAAGCTTTTAAATTCTTAAATGTGCTTACTAAGTCGATTGAGTTCCTCCCATTGGTTGAAGAATATTGGCAGTCCACGACTCCGCTATTCCATTCAACATCAGCCCTACTCATGCTATCCAAGAAGCTAAAGTTTTTAAAGTCAGGACTTCGTTCTCTATCTCGGGTATCTCTATGTGACCTGTCGAAGAGGACGCAAGAGGCTTATGAGCATCTATGCACCTGCCAGCTGGCCACACACACCACGCCAACAGCTCACACTCAAGCACGGAAACTGAAGCTTTCAAGAGTTGGGAGACATTTGTGGAACTTGAGAAAGCGTATCTAAGGCAGAAATCTAAACTACATTGGTTAAATATTGGGGATCAAAATAACAAAGTTTTCCACTGTGTTGTTACTTTAAGAGTTATCACAAATGGCATTAAGGAGATTCATTGCACCGATGGGTCTATGGCAACTTCTCGACCGGATATAAAGAAAGAGGCTATCAAGCGTTTCCAAACCTGATGGAGCTGGAATCTCTCTTGCAATTTTGCTGCTGTGATGAGGACAATGATAAGTTGCTCCACCCTGTTTCCGAAGCTAAAGTACGAGGTGTACTCTTCTCCATGCCAAATAACAAACCTCCTGGGCCGGATGGTTCACATGTGAATTATCCATTATCAGTAAGGATTTCACTACAGCGGTGCAATCTTTCTTCATTATGGGTATTCTCCCCAAAGGTATAAACTCAACAATCCTTGCTCTGGTACCAAAGAAAGAAGGTGCGGTGGAAATGAAAGACTATCGTTCTATTGCTTGATGCGATGTTCTCTATAAGGTTATCTCCAAACTCTTAGATAATAGTCTCAAAAGTTTACTTCCTCAGATCATTGCACTTAATCAATCCGTCTTTGTGAAAGATCGGCTGCTCATTGAGAATATGCTACTGGCAACGGAACTTGTAAAAGACTACCATAAGCCATCTATCTCCCCCCGGTGTGCCATGAAGATAAACATTTTGAAGGCTTTTGACTCGATGGAATGGGATTTCCTTTTCATTACTTTAAAGGAGTTGCCCATCCACGATAAGTTCATTCATTGGATTTGATTATGTGTAACCACAGCATCATTCTTTGCTCGGGTTAACGGGGAGCTGGCTGGCTATATCCCTAGTAAGCGAGGTCTTAGGTAAGGCTGCTCTCTTTCGCCTTATTTGTTTGTCATCTGTATGCACGTGCTATCCAGGAGATTGGACAAAGGTGAAACTGACCAACTGTTTGGCTACCATCCGACTTGTAAAAATCTCCGGCTAACACATTTGTATTTTGCGGATGATCTGCTAGTTTTTAGTGATGGTTTGATGAGTTCAATGGTCGATATTCGTGCTATTTTTAATGACTTTGCCAAGATGTCATGTCTTCAAATCCCCCCCCCCCCCCAAATCCACTTTGTTTCTTGCAGGCATACCAAAAGCAATGTGTCAAGCACTTTTTGCTCAATTTCCTTTCGCGGCCGGGCACTTTCCAGTTCGCTACATGGGCTTACAATTATTGACAAAGAGGATGAAAACATCAGACTATGCTCCTTTGTTGGATAAAATTCGTAAGAAATTCTCCACTTGGACAACGAGAATGCTTTCAACGCGGGTCGACTTCAGCTGATCGTATCTGTAATCAAGAGCATTATAAATTTTTTGATGTCTGCTTTTCGCCTTCCCTCATCTTGTATCAAGGAAATCAAAAGGATGTGTGCTGCTTTCTTATGGTCGGGACCTGACCTTAACGCGCGCAAGGCAAAAGTTCGATGGATAGATGTGTGTCGTCTCAAGGTCGAAGGAGGGCTTGGAGTACGGAACCTAAAGGATGTGAATCTGTTGTGAATCTGTTGTGCTTATTAAAGCTAACCTGGCGCATTATCTCCTCTAAAGGCTCACTTTGGGTGTCCAGGACACAAGAACATCTCATTAGACAAGCTTCCTTTTGGACATTGAACTCTACGGCCAAAGGTTCATGGATGTGGCAAAAGATTTTGAAAGTACGAACACTCGCTTATCCTTTTGTTCGTGTCGAGGTTCGAAATGGATGTTCAACATCTTTCTGGCTCGACAATTGGTCAAATCTAGGACGATTGATTGATGTTACTGGCCCACGCGGTGCCATTGATTTAGGTTTCTTAACATAAGCCACGGTTGCTGATGCAATGGCTCGCTCACGACGTCCACGATATAGAACAGAGATACTTTGTACTATCGCCGACGAGATTGCTGCCTTTGTTGCGACACAAAACTCGCAGCCTGATCGTGTACTATGGAGAGCCAAGGAAGCTGTTTTTAAGGGAACCTTGTCCACCTCATCCACACTCAAGCAGATACACGCGCATCATCCTCATGTCCACTGGTTCAAGGGTGTGTGGTTTACAAACAATACACCTAAATACTCTTTCCTGGTATGGCTAGCGATACTGGACAGATTAACGACGGGAGACCGTATGCTTAGCTGGAACTCCAACATCTCTCCAGTTTGTGTCTTGTGCTCACACTCCATGAAAACACGGAATCATTTGTTTTTCGAATGTAGCTACTCTGCGGCTGTCTGGGGCGAGATGAGTGGCCTTTTGTTTGGTCCGCAAACGCTCTACGATTGGGACAACATTGTCTCGATAATCTCCTCAATTGCAGGTGACAAGATTTAGATAGATTAGTTTGCAATCGTGTAAGTTCAGTCCATATGCTTGGTGATCCTTCTTTCGACGATGCACTCCAGACCTGGTTTGCTTTCCATTTGTGACAAGCACTCTTCGCTGTTTCGTAGCTAGAATGACGTTATGTTCTTCATAAACTCTGGTTTTTTAATTTATTTTTTTACAGGTTTAGATTAAACACCTATACATAGGGTAACTCATGTGATGTAAAACAGTTTTTTTAAAAATATATTTTAACAAAATTTCAAGAAAAAAAAAATGATAAAGTAATGCACAATTATCAAAACGAGGTTAGAAAAAAATTTATAAGGTAAAGCTTTTGCAATACGAAAGAAAAATAAATGGGCTTGGACCTTAGGCCCAAATATAATGTCCGAATGTCTCCTTTACCTCTCGTCTCTCTCTTTGCTCTGTAAACAGCGTGTGACGCCTCGTCTCTCTGTCTTGAGAATTTCCATAGAGTATGTCTGAGACTCGACATGAATTGCTTAAGAGACGGGTTTTTGCGTCACGTACACTCCATTAAATCTGGTTGGACCTTGACGAAAATTTCCTCGAACCAACTCGTTAATCTCTATTCCAAAAATGGTTTACTGCGAGAAGCACGTAATGTGTTCGACGAAATGCCTGAGAGAAACGTCTACTCGTGGAACGCTGTGATATCGGCTTACGTAAAGTTTAACGACTTGAAAGAAGCGCGTGAATTGTTTAAAAATGCTGATTTTGAAAGAGACTTGATTACGTATAACACTCTGCTTTCGGGGTTTGCTAAAACTGATGGGTGTGAGAGTGAAGCCGTTGAGATGTTTAGTGAGATGCATAGGAAGGAGGAGGATGGGATTTTGATAGATGATTTTAATGTCACTACTATGGTTAAGCTTTCTGCCAAGTTATCTAATGTGTTTTATGGAGAACAGTTGCATGGTATTATGGTGAAAACTGGGAATGATGCAACCAAGTTTGCCGTTAGTTCTCTCATTCATATGTATTCCAAAGCTGGGAAGTTTAAGGAAGTTTGCAATGTATTTGACGGGTGTTGTGTTGAGTTGGTTGATGTTGTGGCTAAGAATGCCATGGTTGCAGCATACTGTAGAGAAGGTGACATTGAAAGAGCTTTGAGTATATTCTGGAGAAGTCCAGAACTGAATGATACAATTTCATGGAATACGATGATTTCAGGATATGGGCAGAATGGATATGAAGAAGAAGCTTTGAAGATGGCTGCCAGTATGGAGGAAAGTGGGTTGAGATGGGACAAACACACTATTCCGGCTGTTCTAAGTGTTCTGAGTAATTTAAAGAGACTGAAGACTGGAAAGGAAGTGCATGCTCGGGTATTGAAGGATGGATCATATTCGAATAATTATGTTAGTGGTGGAATTGTGGATGTTTACTGTAAGTGTGGGAATATGAAGTATGCGGAGTCTGTCCATTCGTTATATGGTTTAGGAAACTTGTATTCAACTTCTGCAATGATTGTTGGATATTCGTCTCAGGGAAACATGTTGGAAGCAAAAAGGTTATTTGATTCTTTATCTGAAATGAATCTAGTGGTCTGGACTGCAATGTTCATGGGATATCTCAATTTACGACAACCTGATTCTGTGCTCGAACTTGCATGTGAGTTTATAGCCAAGGAGACAAAGATTCCGGATTCTTTGATCATGGTTAGCATCCTTGGTGCATGCTCTTTACAAGCCTTTGTTGAACTGGGTAAGGAAATTCACGGTCACTGCTTGAGAACAGGCATTTTAATGGATATAAAGCTCGTTACTGCATTTGTTGACATGTATTCAAAATCTGGAAATGTTGAATATGCTGAAAAAGTCTTTGACAGTAGCTTCGAAAGAGATACAGTTATGTACAGCGCCATGATAGCTGGTTGTGCTAATCATGGCCATGAAGCAAAAGCTTTCCAGCTCTTTGAAGACATGACCGAGGGTGGAGTTAAGCCAGATTCAGTAACGTTTATGGCCCTCCTATCAGCTTGTCGTCACCGTGGCTTAGTTCTGGTTGGTGAGAAATATATTAAGTCTATGATGGAGGTTTACAACATATCCCCTGACGTTGGTCACTATACCTGCATGATTGATTTGTATGGAAAGGCCAATATGTTGGACAAAGCCATAAAACTTATGGAAGGTATTGATAAAGTTGAAAAGGATGCTGTTATTCTTGGAGCGTTTTTAGATGCTTGTATCTGGAATAAGAATACAGAGCTTGTGAAGGAAGTGGAAGAGAAATTGTTAGCCATTGAAGGATCTAATGGGTCTCGTTATATTCAACTAGCTAACGCTTATGCCTCGTTTGGTAAATGGGATGAGATGAGACGAATACGGAATCTTATGAGAGGGAAGGAGCTGGAAACTTTCTCTGGGTGCAGCTGGGCAGTTATCGATAGTCAAGTTCATATGTTTACTTCCTCTGATATTTCGCATGTCAAAACAGAAGCTATATATTCCATTCTACATTTTGTGACCAAGGATTGGTCTAAAATTACTGAAATCACTAGTTAAGAGGGAGAGGTATCAATTCTCTATGGATACGCAGATGATTTTTGTCTTTGGCTTAAGGAATTCGTCTGCCATTTAAAGTCAGCAATGTAGCTTTCTCGATGTTCAGTGATTGTTTGGCATTACTGTTTTCAACATTCTTCAACTTGCCTCTGTTGAGGATTGCTATTCTAAATCTGTTGCTTAGCACAGCCAAACGCCAAGGTCATGTGAGTAACAGTGGAATCTGTGGTTTCTGTTCATTTCTCTTCGTGTCTGTAACAAGTTTTAGAGTTGTAGTGAATTGTTACTGCATGTTTCCTTTCTGCAGCCACTCTTACCAAATGTATTCTTATTTGTTAATTATTTTGAAGCAGGCGGGGAAGAAACAAGCAGCACCAACACGAATCAGTTAAGACCGCAACGAACAAATGAAACAACATCAAGCCAACACATAATAACAACAGCAACAGAAACCAGTACAAGAAAACCATGGACTCATAGATAAAACCAACACAGCGACCTTCCCAAAGGGATACCTGTCCTAGCAAGTTGCAGTAGGTAAACCACGCTTCTCCGGAAGTTTAGTAGCGAGGTTAAAGTCAATCCGACGGACAAAGGGATTGTTTCTCTGCTTGCACAGACACTGGAAGTCGGCCTTGGTCAGGGAAGTGCAGCAAGTGATGAATCCGGGTAGTCAATGTGTGTTCTTAGTCTGCACATATGGCTTGCAAGAGTTATTTGACAAGAAAACTTGCAAGAAATCATTTCACTCTCTTTGCAACCGTCTTATTGTCTTCACGGATCTTGCACATTTAGCAGCGTTCACAAATATCTTATTCGCATGCTTTCCTAGTCCAAGACAAATATTATGTGAATCTTCTCGGGTAGAGGTGGATGTGCTGGTTTGACTTAAAGATGATGCATTACTCTCCAAACGTGGTGCAAGAACGAGCTCAAGCTCGTCCACATCAACTTGACAACCGTTGGTCTTCCAAGGCATTTGAAGTTTTGAACTAACGAGGATCCCGTGCAGCCTTCCTTTATGAGCACCGGAGCATTAAACTGGATTCAAAGAATGATGATACAGGGGGTGAGACTCTACGAAAAATAATGGAGCTTGGACTATATATGTTCGTTCCAACATGCTCAAAACAGTGCTCTTGCAGGAAGGGAAGAGTCTCCCAACTGTCTTTACAATATACAACCGAGAATGGCCTTTTGCTCTCATCAAGAGCTAAACCACTACAGATCAACCAAACACACAGATCCGCAAAATTAAACCGTAAACATACAGTAGATACATGTGAGTGAACGATGTGACTATGGTACTGGAAATTTGCAATTGCTCACTTTTTGGTTTGATTTGCTGAGCAATTGCAAATAAGATGCTTCCTCAATGTCAAGATTTTTTTTTGGTCTTTTGGTTTGTAATTTGTGAGGGAACGATGCTGATTATGTACTGAATGTTACTGGAAATTATTTAACGATGATTTTTACCAGAATAACTATCTCAAAACATTTACCATTGTTACGGGATTGTTGGAAACTTAATCGCATCACAATTTCATATATGAAGGTATACTTTTTTCTTGATTGCATAATTACTCTATGGTTAACAGTTTTTTACGGTAGTTTTTGGAACCCTAGTCCTCAAAATTTTTGTCTCTCACTTCTCCGGTGGCTAGCATACTTTGAGCCACTGGAGATGTTTCGTTTTTTGTTTTTTTCCTCTTATGTCCGTGTTATCTTTTCTGGTTATATCATGATGCGTGAGGTTCCCCTGGTACGTTGGGGCTTATGGTTTTCCTGGTAGATTGGGGTTTATGGTTTTTCCTGGTAGGTTGGGGTTTATCTCTCTTTTCCAGATAATTACTCTGGAGATAGAGCTTATGGTTGAGATTTTTTCTCCGGTTTCTCCTTGTTAGGGCTTATCTTTTTCAGCTAGGAGACTTGACAAAGTAAAGATACAAGATTTGAAGATTCAAGAGTCAGAAGATTGTTTGGACCCTCTGTTTAAGAAGAATTTTCATGGTTTCAAGATCAGAAAGACTTCATGGTTGGCTCAGTACTATCTAGATAGCTTTATTTAGGCTTGTGATATTAGAGTTTTTAAGATTTTGATTTATTCTTTCTTGTATTCTTCGATTGCTTAGTCTCAATAATACTGATCCAGATGATTTTAAAAATAATTACTCTATGGTTTAGAAGTTTGTGATATGGATAATAAAAAATAAATGTAGCTATTTAAATACCATTTAAAGAAACATTTTTCCAATACTTCCATTAATAAGTTAATTAGTAGTTCACTCTCTCTCTTCCTATAAAATTCTCTCGCTTCTCTCTACAATCTTCGAGAAGATTGTAATTGTGTACTTTCTGGCAGGTGTCCGGCGATTTAATCGCCCACACCGGTCAGATCTTCTCTTTCTTTCATGTTTTTTTCTTTGCGGCTTGAGGTTTCAATTGGGTTTGGGCGAATCAAAACTTCTAAGATTGTCGGTGGGTAGAGATCTCCTTGGAATGGGTAACTCTGATCAATTTTTGGTCAGATATGCTTGTTCCCCTTCTTCTCTGCCCAGTTCTGGCGGTCTCGTTTTCCAATCCGATAAAGACGGATCTTCTTAAGATCTTCTGACCGGTGGGTTTCGATTCCCCTTCTCCTTTTAGTTACCTCTCTTTAGGCTTGGACCCTCTACTATTTGTATGCACAAATCAGATGCTTTCAATTGCTTCACTTCAACTCGGATGTGGTGGATCGGGATTCGCCCAAGATTTTTCAGAGTAGGTGTTTGGTTTCTTCCTCGTCGGCATTGGCAAATCTTCACTTCAATAAAGTTCTATGCGATGTCTTCCTTCTTCAGTGGCGTGATCTTCTTTTGGATGCGCAGTAAAAAGAGGAATTGAAGGCGTGGCGGGATTGAAGACTTGTTGATGGCATGTGTAGCCTACCTCTCCCGGCTCTCTACCTCGCCTTGGACGTTTTTGTGTTAACAATCCTTTGGCTCCCTCTGGGGGACATCACCTGGTGCTCTCACCATTTTTGCGGCCTTTGATTAGCCCGTCACTACATCTTAGGTGAATATTGGCGCTGTTTGTATCTTGGTGTTTTGTATTGTTTAGGGTCCTTAGTTGGACTCCGGGAAAATTTTTGTTCTCTCACTCAGAACCCAAAGCTTTTCTGGTTGTCGTCGGCTAAGAAGTTGTTTTTTGTTTGTTGTAAACTATTCACAAATACCATTTAAAATTTAATAATACATAACTTTTTCCTATAGAGACATATTCTTGTTCATAAAGTAGTTCATTCAAGTTATTTAGAAAAAAAGAAATTTGTAATAGGATCAAATTTTCAGATGATAAAAAACAGAAAAAACAATTTATATATCCCCAACTTCATTGACGAAGGTGATAACTGGTTCTTCTTAACTGCACCTTGTCCAATTATGCGAGTTTGAATGGATCCAATTATTTGGTCTATTCTCCTTTGTATTCTCGTTTTAGCCTTGAAGCTTAGGTTCTCATTGGAGGGACAGATCTTTGTTATCATAAGAGGGATTTTTTCGAAAGTGTTTCTTTTGGGTTGGGATGTGGTAACGAATTTCTTCAAGTCAAATTGTAAATTTATAGTACTTGAATCTTATGGTTTGGTTTTCGATGGTTTAGCCTTAGCTTTTGGATCCAGTGGATCATTTAGTTCATCTGACTGTTGGCTCCAATGGTCCTTTTACCCTGGCCTCTGTTGTATGATCTTTGTTTCAACTTACTATATTATTTTAGATGGAAAAAAATAAAATAAAATCAATTTATCCCTCAACTAGTTATATTAATATCGAGAAAGCACATGTTGGAAATGTGTCTTCAAGCCGTTTAATTTGAAGTCACGGTGGGTATGTATGATCGATCAGCCAATAAAGAATCTTAAAATAAAATGACTTCAGATATTCTATATGAATAGATAAATTGTAACTAGTCTGTTGCATTTTGGTTACTCACGTTTTTTATGATGACCGATATTGACCAGCAACATTCAAATATAAATTAACAAATATATATATATATATATATATATAT
>OVAP01000028.1:62010-72019 GCA_900406295.1 Aurinia saxatilis | reverse complement strand
ATTTTTCTGGCAAAAGTGGTAAAGTTCGTGTATTTTTCAGGGTTTTTCCCGTTTTAAAAACACATCAACTACTAAATTTTACCTTGACTATTTATTTTAATTTATATGTTTTGGATTTTTTTTATAATTAAAATAGCTTAAAGGCATTACCTATCGTTAATACAGAATTATTGTTTTGTAAGGAGAAAAAAATATTTTTGTTAAAGTTTATGCTTGTGTATATTCTAATTTTTCGGCCCATTTGAATATTCGGAGAAAGTCTATTCGGACTGCACACAAAAAATGACAAAAAAAGAATTGTTATTTTAATTAAATTTAGTTTGAGGGATAATTTTAATTAAAAACTGTTATTTTAAATTTATACTACAAAAACAATAAATGCTACTACGTTGCAGTATGAGGATTCTTATATTTTCGTTTTGAAAAAAAAAAATATATAGAAATCACAGGTCTATTAAATAAAAGAAAAGATATTTAAGAATATCTCAAATGTAAGGTCACTTGCTTCACTACTTCTCTGCCTTGCTCAATGAAGTGCCACGCTCGAGCTTCGAACTCGTCTCACGTTGCACAGTAATGTACCATCGGAGACCAGTAAGCTACAAGAGACAGGCGTTTACATGCTATTTGTAATTCAAGTAGACAATGACACTTTTGGTCAATTTATTTTTATTTCTTCTTCAAATTAAACTCAACGATTGAACTATAACGCTTCTAAATATTTGTTTGCCACAAAATTTCAAGGATACGAACTTTAATTAAACTAGCCAGTATAATACCAAAACTTTACATGTTACTCATTTTCACCAAATATATACCAATCTTGGTCTACTGCTCAAACTAAATGAAAATGATTACCATCCTAATAAAGATCTTATCCAATGTTCAGACGTTTGGTTTTAATTTCATTTTCCTCACTTCCAGAAGCTGCTTGACCCTAGTAATGTAGTCACTCATGGCTTCATCTGTTGATTTGCCTGATATCAAACCGAAACAATCACGAGTAAAATTCAGTATGAAAACATGAACCAAGGGAAAAAAAACATGAACCAAGGAAAAGGGTTAAGCCTTCAATAAATATTGAAGCAAGTTACATTTGGTTACAAACAGGACACTCAAAGTGAATTACCATGAGAAGTAATCTTAATTACCGAAAACATCATCAAACATATTACTTCACGAATTCTCAATTTGATACAGTAAGTGTAATACATTTAGACCATGTTGGTCTATTTCCTGCTCTTGCTTAGTGGAAGAGTGGACAGTTCCTGAACTCTCCAACAACAAATCCTCAAGCTCTAAAGCTACCGTCATGTCCTCATTAGCAAGACTTGGTATATGCTCGTCTTCTTCACTCACCTGATCATCATCAACCACATAAGGATTCTCCACTTCTTCACTCTCACTGATTTGAAGTTTCTCAGTTACAGATTCACCAAGCCCCCGTTGTTGTGCAAGAAATGAACCTAACATTTCTCTGACGAATCTTCATATACATCCCAGGCTCCTCAAAAAGCACGCATGAGATTTCTCTCCCAATTTAACAAAAAACCGCCGCGGTCATGAGCTTCACGAGTTACAGCAGTCCAACAGCCACTCCCTCCAGTGCAACGTGAAAGGGGAGTACGACGTTTGTGATCCACCACTAATTTTAATGTCTTTTAACTTTAAAAGAGAGAGGTATTTTAGAATACCTCACATTGTTGTTAGTGGTAAAGTTTATTCAAGCTTTAACACATTCTTTTGATTCTCTCTCTGCAGTTTCCTCTCCATTGTGTCTTCCTCGAGCTTCGAACTCAGCAAACGTTACACATTTATGTGCCCCCGTTGACCAGCCGAGCTAAGAGGATCTGGCGGTATCTCTTCCGCCTGTAATATATTACAATTTAGTGAAGGATCATCCACTGCACCATATATCAGTTGGGATCATCACCATCTTCTCCCAAACGAACCAACTCAAACCCTATAAAGAAAATCTCCAAATCTTCTTTTATATACTACATCTACATCTAACCTAATTATTACTAGATCATTCCCTTATAGAAAAAAAAAGATATTTAAGAATATCTCAAATGTTTACGGGTTATCGTTAGTACAAGTCACAATCAACAGCTTCTCTATCTTTCTCGCCTAGTGCCTTGCTCTAGCATCGAACTCATCACACGTTGCACAATGATGTACCATCGCGGACCAGTGAGCTACAAGAGCAAGACGCTCACGGTTTAATTACAGAAACATAAATCGGTGACCAAACCAGATATTACCATTTTACCAATCTGAATTAGTTACTGTTTTAAGCTTATTACATTAAATGATTGTCCTAATCAATATCTTATCCAATGTTCACACGTTTGGTCTTTTTATTTCCATTTTTATTCATTTTTCTTACTTTCGAATCTCAGAATATTCCTCTTTGATTTAGCGAACAATGATTTTTTCAAAATAGCTTCTTCTTCTGATCTTTCAATCTCTACAACGATCTTTGAGTGGCTTAGTTACTATCTTCACACTTCTTCTTCTTCATCGTTATCTCTTCATTTTCATTTTTCCCCCAATTTTCATTTCACATTTCTCTCGGGTTTCTCAATTTTTGTAGCTAATCAATGATTTTCATGTTTTTCGAGACTACCCATCTCCTAAATTCACGAAATTCCTCGTCTTTCCCTTAAATTAGCTCGAAATTTCAGAGATTTTTTATTTGGTACAAAAAATTAGGGTTTGTTTTGGGGAAAGTTTCGATTTTTCACCACAATGAGTCATCATCATCGGCGAGATTCCGGCGGAGATGTAGTTCATGTTATACCAACGAACAATCCTCCACCAGAGAATTGGTTTCCGAATCTCGGAGATAACTCCGTTTGGGCAACAGAGGATGATTACAATCGTGTCTATCACGACGGAGATAACGGACCACCGAACAAGAAGTCTCGTGGCTCTCCGTCTTCTTCGTCTTCCTCCGGCGCGAGTAATCGAACCAAAGCCATTGGTAAAATGTTCTTTAAGACGAAGCTGTGTTGTAAGTTCCGAGCTGGGACTTGTCCTTATGTGACGAATTGTAACTTTGCTCATACTGTTGAGGAGCTTCGTCGTCCACCGGCGAATTGGCAGGAGATTGTGGCGGCGCATGAGGAAGAGAGAACACCGGAGGAGCCACGAGAGGAGTTTCAGATCCCGTCTTTGGTTTCGTCGACGGTGGAGAGTGGGAGGTCTTTTAAAGGAAGGCATTGTAAGAAGTTTTATACTGAAGAAGGTTGTCCTTATGGTGAAAGCTGTACTTTTTTGCATGATGAGACTTCGAGGAACAGAGAAAGTGTTGCTATTAGTTTAGGACCTGGTGGTTACGGTGGTGGAAATGGTGGTGGAGGTGGTTCTGGTGCTGGTGGGGGAAGCAATGTGGTGGTACTTGGTGGTGGTGGTGTTGGGAATGGAAGTGGTAATGGAGTTAATGTTCTGAAGCCTTCGAATTGGAAGACGAGGATTTGTAACAAATGGGAGATTACGGGGTATTGTCCGTTTGGTGCTAAGTGTCACTTTGCTCATGGAGCTGCAGGTAAAGATATCGACTTTTCTTCGATTTTATTTTTGCTGTAGACCAGAATTAGTGTTTGCGTGATTAATGGAAACTGGATTGAGTTTATAGGTCTCGTGTGGTTAGCCAAGTTTTTCATTAGTGAGTTTGTAGATTTGTTAAGCTTTAAACACAATGCTGCTTGCTGAATGGGTTATGCTAGAATGTTATTACAGATTATTGGACGCTAGAGCTTTAAGCTGAGCTCTGAGGAGTTTGTCTTGTCATGTAATGTAATGTATTGTATGGCGCAGCTTTCTTCTGGTATTTGATGAGCTGTGGGTTGCCATTTAGTGGGTTAGCTTTCTGTTAGTTAGTGTAGTTTAGTAGAAGTTTAATTTGATGGCGTTTCATGAATAGACTACGGAGAATGGTATCAAAGATTATGTAGCAGTTTAACTAATGGATTGAGTGCTACAATAAAACTGTAAAGATGAAACGAAAGCTTACTGGATAGTGGAAAAGCATTGACAGATGTAGTGAGTCTGATATTATACTGAAACAGATGAATTCTTGATGAAGTTGATTTTAAACTGATTGAAATCTTGAAAATTTGTGTAAGTATTCCGTCTTAAATTTATAAGAGGGGAAGTTTTATGTGAAATATTTGAGTTATGCCTTTATGACTGTTGAAAGTTTGAGTCTATATGATTTACAGAGCTGCATAGGTTTGGCGGAGGACTTGTAGAAGGAGAAGGCAAAGACGGAGTATCGCCAAATCCAGACACCAAGCAGACAGGACCAAACCAGAAAGGACATTCAGACACAACACCACTTCTATCTCCAGGAGTTCCTCATATCACTGATGGCAATTACCATGGTGGAGTTGCACTGCAACGAGCGTCTAGTGCGGTTACACAGAAGCCTGGGATCAGAACTCATCAAAAATGGAAAGGACCGGCGAAGATCAGTCGGATATATGGTGATTGGATCGACGACATTGAGTAAAGTTACCTCCTTCTCTTTTTTTCGGCAGATCGGTTATCTAAGTTAACAACTACAAACAATATCTCTTTATAACTTCCGAGTTTTAGTTTTCCGGCTTAAAACTATGGTAAATGATGGTACAGTTTGTAGGGTATGTATCTATGTGTAATGCTTGTTGTTGTTGTTGTTGTTGTTGTTGTTGTTGTAGTAGAATTTGACTTTTAAGAAATTGAGTTTCTTTCTTTATAACTTTTCCACCTTTTGCAATCCCAAAATGCATTCTTTGTACCAATCCTTACAAAATCGATTCATGTTTTGAACTTGTAAAGTGGACCATTTTCGGTCCGGTAGACTTTACAGCTTAAGTCCATTATCTTGACTAAAATCACCTTATATAAAGCTGGGCATAAAATCACATTATGATGCTTATAAAATCACTTGAATTTTGATTTATCACATTCATTTGTTAAAAATAATTTCTCACTGTAAATTATTAAAATTGGGCATAAAAGAGAACCTAGCTTTTCTCACCAAAAGACTCGCTCAAAACTCTAAAGCTCCTCACCACAGACCTTACTTTTCTCCACATTTCTCTCTTCCCCACTGACATAATCTTTACCCACACGTAACCTTAGGACAAACCCTTTTCTTCTTCCTCGAGAAATTCTATGAAACAAGTCACTCTATTTTCTAACCTGACCGTTTCAACATCACGGTCTTCAAAATGTCTTCATCCACAAACGGAATCAAACCAGTCCACACCATTGTCTCCACTCCTGTCACAATAGTTTTGACCGGTAGCATCCTCTTCATAGTTTTCACCGGTTTCTTCTCCTTCTTCTTCTGTGGATGTCTTCTTAGGAAACTCTTAGCCATGTACAACAACCATCGAAACCGAGTCCCTCCCGGTAACATAGTCCAACCGTCTAATCAACCAGAGCACACAGGGCTCGATACCAAGATCATTCAATCTTACCCTGAGTTTCCTTACTCGATAAAAGATCGTGGGACAGATCAATGTTCCATTTGTTTAGCTGAGTTTATGGAGGATGACACTATGAGGCTTATTAATACTTGTAATCACTCTTTCCACACAATTTGCATCGATCTTTGGTTTGAAAATCACAAGAGTTGTCCTGTATGCCGGCGTGAGCTTGATGTAGACCAGACATTACAAGAAAAGCCACTCGCTGTTCTTGATATCGATCAAGACCACGAGTCTTTGCCACGCGACACAATATCGATCATAGTCCACGAGGATCATCCTAATACTACTACTGTTGGTAGCTTGGACCAGACAGATGAAATCGAAAGCTATGAGAGACGAATGAGAGAATCGAATCTACGGTTCTGGAGGTCACATTCTACAGGACATTCCATTGTCGTTAAGAATGAAAACAAACGAGAAGAAGAAGAGGAGATTAAGATACATATTGAGATATCTGGAGAATGTCAATTTGAAGATCATAAGAGGACATTACCAAACAGTAAGTTGTATTGTGTTAGAGGAACTTACTCTGTAGGATAGATCCCAAGGAATGTGCAGTACTGGTATGGGATTATTATACACATCATATTTCGATCCATCTCGTGTTAATCCGAATGATCACACAGTAATATACAAACAATTAGGATATACTCTTTTGTTGTAATGTTCAGTTTTGAAATGTTTCTTAGTACCATAGGCTTGCTTATACACATAGAAGATGTTGAAGAGTGTAGTAAACTACTAACTAATGTTGTACTCAAATTCTGAATCTTGTATACTTATACGTGAATATATACAAACAGAATACATGTATTCATTTCTCTTGTCAAAATAAATTCACAAATGCTATCGTTGGACCAAAAAAGAAACATATAAGACTAAAGCGGGTCTGAACCGAAGATTAAACCGCACTTCTATTCCGGTTTAAATATTGGGTGTCAGTTGATTAGAAAAGAAAATAATGGGGTGAAATATGATATAAATCAATAGTAGAGGGAGAAAAACGAATTAACGAATTGTGTTTATATAATTTTCCCATTTGTTTGAAAAAGAGAGAACTGACAAAAAAAATGGCGACGACATCGGAAAATGGAAGAGGAATCGGCGGAGGTGATCGGACGGCGAAAGCAGTGGTCGCCGATCAGATATCGCAAGCTGTGAATTCGACTGCTAATCTTCTTCATTTGATGCGTCAATCGTCTTCTTCTCAGGTAGTTTTCTCTTCAAACCCTGTGCATAGTTCTGATGTAGATCGTGCTATTAGGATTTTGGTTGAATTATTCTAATTTTTGCCTGTTAGATTCCAAAATTGTCAAAGCTTTTCGCTGATTTGCATTCTTCATGTGAAGAGGTTTGTGAATGGGAATTTTGATGAATTTGGCTCAAATGAAGAGCAAGTAGATGCAGAGCCTTTGTGATTGTTTCTGGTGTAGTTTGATTTTAGTGAAGCTGTTGTTCTGTATTCTTGGCCACAGAGATGAAGACCACTGAGCTGATTCTGATGATGGAAAATGAGGATTCTTGTTGGATATTTTTTTGACATAAACACAAATGACTGCTTAGAGTGCATTTATGTAAAGATTAGACTGCATCACAACATACGTAAAGATTAGACTGCATTCGTATTTGGCCTGATTTTACGACATTGTTGCTCTGATGAAGACCATTGAGGTGATTCTTATGATAGAAAATGAGGATTTGTGGTGGATATATTCAGGCATAAACACAAATTTCGGTAAATTACTGCTGACACTGCATTCATGTAAAGATTATACGAATAGGTATCACAAAATACAGACTCACACACGCAGAGGGATGACTTCTTTTGTTGTAGTTTACTAATATGTTACACTGTGTGAGGTTAATAAAGAAGTATCTTACAAAGATGTAGTAGGATGAGCTTTGGAATTTCGTTGGCTTTCACCTGCCTTCACTTTTTTGTAATATTGTGTCATTTATCTACTGAAATTGTTTTGACTACAAGTTTTGAATGTTTTGGCTATATGCAGGCACAGTTGGCAAAGCTCCCAAAGAATCTTTTGGCCAAAGCGTCTCTCACTAAGGCTACTGGACAAGTATTTAAATTCTGCTGTAGCATGTAGCAAGTGAGAGCATAAATAATGACTGTTTTCTTATGTTTTTTTTGTCCTTTCTTAAGGCCTTGGCACAGCTTCCTCTAGTGATTTCAGCTCTGGACGCTCATATAGAAAGCGGATTACACAGGTTTGATTTCCTCAAATTTGCACGTAATTACCTAGTTTTGAGCAGCATTTTGTTCTCTAAATCTAGCCTATTATCTGGTTCGCTATGGATTTGCACTATGACTGAGTTTTTGATAGATAGCCTTAAAACCTCACCTCATGACTGATTATTGTGATTAGTAGATAGACATTAGCCTCTTTAACGATAACAGTACCAATATTCTCATCTCTGTAACTGTTGTGTTCTAACTCGAGTTTCATTTCTCTATATAGTGGCGTTCATTTAAACACTGTGACTCAGTTACTGGAAAACATGGAAAGCACACAGCTTCGTGCTCTTCGACAATCTAACATTTCCCCTGTCCCTGTGGTACCAACTCAAATCTCTTGTTTACAATAATCACAAGCTTCTTCGACAAACTTCGTTATCCTATATATTCTGTACTTTTCTTCCATTTAATCAACCAGGAGAACCAATCTCAGGGGCCCATTTGAACATTTCTGACAAATGGGTGGTGATCTCCAAGGCACAAGTACATATGTTCAAATCCGTAAACTTCTTTGACGTGTCAAACCAACCCTTTGGAGAACCTCTATGTTGTTTCGTAGTTGTTTAGGAGATGTGATTCTTCTTCTCGGTTTTTCTGTTTTGTGGCTTATTAAGGAGAAGAGACACATCTTCACTTTTGAGCTTTTGACTTGCTCTTTCTTTAAATATGCGCTTTCGGATGTTTCCAATGGCCAATATTTTATCATCTGACCCTATAGCCGAAAGGAACCCCCAAAAAAGGAATGGTCTTCTTTTTCTTTTGGCTTATAGGGACTCGTAAGGTGGCATGATGAAAAAATTGCGTTGAAAGTGGCGTGAAGAGACAGACAGAGTATTAGATTCTTTACAATTTTTCTTGTACAACCTGCTCTCTACATAATTTTTTTTTTTTTGGGGACAAATTTTCATCATTTTAACACTGTATTTTACATGGAAATATTTTGATGTAAGTATGTAGCCTGTTCAAAATATGACTTTTTTTTTAAATGTAAAAATCTGAATACCTAATGAATACTGCTTTCCTTTATACTTGTTCTTTGGTTTTGATGTACACATAACAATAACAGTATATCAGACGAATTAAAAAAAATATTATTGGTAAATATGAATTGTGTCAACGATTTGTATTATTTATCATAAGGGAGTTCAATAAAAAAAGAAACAAATTTCCAAACTATAAGCTTTCATATTGTAATTTCACAAGTGAGATCATTATAATAATTATACCATTGTTTATAAACTTAATTGGCGATAATTCTAAATGATTTTGTTATGGTCATCTGTTGTCTATAATATACCATTAAAATTACAAGTAATATTGGATGAAGGATTATTTTAAAGATCACTTTATTAATCTCAAGTTTAAGGCATTACAAATATATTTATATATGCATTGATAATTGTATCGGGAAAACTCTTACAACTATGATATCATGCATTTATAATGATATGAACCATATATTTGAAAATGATAAAAAGTACACGCCCGTTATTAACCCGTCAGATGGTTATGATGTTTCCACCTTCACAAGAAATAATCTAGCAGATAGGTGAAACTATATTCATGGATGTAAGGTTGTATTTATGGACCATGAATTCTCAAAAAAAGTTTTATCGAAAAATTCATTTAGAAACTTAAATATCAGCCTGTAATGGATCTTTAATTTTATATCAACCCAATTTTTTACACCTAGGCCAAGTAAGTATTACTTTTACTTTCTTAATCTTTTCCCGTTTAACTATTGAATTTTTTTCTTTTACTCCATATTCTCAATAATTACAAGAAGAAAATGTTTTTTTAAAAAGGATTGAGGATTAAAAGCTTGAAATAAGTATTTAGAAGAGTTCAGTCAATTAGGTAAAAATCAGTTTTAATTGTTAGTAACCATACAATTATATGTCCTCGCTTTGAAAAAAACCAAAAAGGTATTCAATGAATCTCATTAGCCAAAAGGTAATTTGAAAAAAAAAAAAAACAATTCGGAATAAAAGTTCGANCCAAAAAGGTATTCAATGAATCTCATTAGCCAAAAGGTAATTTGAAAAAGAAAAAAAAACAATTCGGAATAAGTATTCGAAAAAGGAAAAAAAAATTAGAATCAGGAGGTATACATACACACTGGATTAGATTAAAAAGAAACAAATTTCCAAACTATCAGATATACAATAGAATCAGCAGATGTGTATATACACACTGGATTAGATTAGATTAGATTAAAACTTAGTAATATTAATATATTATATAATTATCAAGAAATGATAAAAAAAAAAAAAAA
>OVAP01000028.1:0-61998 GCA_900406295.1 Aurinia saxatilis | reverse complement strand
AAAAAAAAAAAAAAAAAAAAAAATCAAAATCAAAATTAGACATTCCGAAAACGACACCGTAGACAACAATATAGTTTCGTATCTATATAATATTTGTTGGTTTGTGAATTAATATAATAAAAAATAATGTTGTGAATAAGAGAGAAGAAAACTTTCGCCGCACACACACCGCCTGAGAATTGAGAGATTCTCGAAGAAGAGCTTCTTCCTCTTCTTCGTTTGCTCACTCTTAATCCTCAAATCCCTAACCCTAATTTCCTTAAGCAGTGTTTGTTGTGACTTTGTCTTCTTCTCCGACGTAATTTTTTACAAATGGCGTCGTTAGCTTTGTCTTCTCCTCCCGGAGTTAAGTTTCCGTCGTCGTACTTAGCTTCTTCCTCTTCGTCTCTCTTCTCTCGCTCCTCCTCTTCGATTTCGTTTGGAACCACTGCGTCTCGTCCCCGAATCTGCGTTTCTGGTTTCGCGGTGAGCGTGAAATTCGAAATTTGTTACGTTACGTTTACATATGTATTGTGTTCTCTTGTATGTTAAATTGAAAATTTGATTGATTCTATGCTTTGATCTTTTGTGATTGATTTGATTGGTATTGAGAATTTGTGGCAGAAATGCAATTTGCCAGAGGCATTGAATCTTGGAAACGGGAATGCTCGTGTTCCGATTATGAATGAGACGACAATTCCAAAGTTCTTTGATTCTTCTCGTNTTTGTTACGTTACGTTTACATATGTATTGTGTTCTCTTGTATGTTAAATTGAAAATTTGATTGATTCTATGCTTTGATCTCTGTGATTGATTTGATTGGTATTGAGAATTTGTGAATTTGTGGCAGAAATGCAATTTGCCAGAGGCATTGAATGTTGGAAACGGGAATGCTCGTGTTCCGATTATGAATGAGACGACAATTCCAAAGTTCTTTGATTCTTCTCGTTTGGAGAAATCGGTCAGTAGGACTGATACTAAGCTCAAGTTGTTCTCTGGTACTGCAAATCCAGCACTTTCTCAGGTATTAACTAATCCAGTCTACTTCTTGTGGTGAGAATATTATGTTCAATCTCTCGGGATTTTTTGTGAAGGAAATTGCTTGGTATATGGGTTTGGAGCTTGGGAAGATTAGTATAAAGAGGTTTGCTGATGGGGAGGTTTACGTTCAGCTTCAAGAGAGTGTTAGAGGTTGTGATGTATTCTTGGTGCAGCCTACTTGCACTCCCACCAATGAGAATCTTATGGAGCTATTGATTATGATTGATGCTTGTAGAAGAGCATCTGCTAAGAAAGTTACTGCTGTGATTCCGTATTTTGGATATGCTAGAGCTGACAGAAAGGTAGAGGGTTTTATGGTTGTGAACCATTGTCTTTGCCTTGAGATCATTTATCTAACATTTCAATTGATGGTTATAGACTCAAGGGCGTGAATCCATTGCTGCTAAGCTTGTTGCGAACCTCATAACCGAAGCTGGTGCAGATCGAGTTCTTGCATGTGATCTTCACTCAGGACAGTCCATGGGTTACTTTGACATACCCGTGGACCATGTCTATTGCCAGGTACTTTGACATTCTTAAGAGAGAGCTGTCTTCTCTTTTTGTGATCTTCAAAAACTTACCAAAATCCTGTGATTACATTTCAGCCTGTGATACTTGATTATCTTGCTAGCAAGTCAATTTCCTCATCGGATTTGGTAGTGGTTTCTCCTGATGTTGGTGGAGTTGCCAGGGCACGCGCATTTGCTAAGAAATTATCTGATGCACCACTTGCCATTGTTGATAAAAGGCGTCATGGCCACAATGTTGCTGAGGTAAAGTTTTGAATTTACCCTTGATTTAGTTTTTCAGATACTCAGTTTTCTTGCCTTCACACAAGTGTTAATAATACTCTTTCCCACAGGTCATGAACCTAATTGGTGATGTAAAAGGCAAAGTAGCAGTAATGGTGGATGACATGATTGATACCGCTGGTTAGTATTCACCTCCCAAAATTCCATTTTAAGTGAATAATGTTACTGACAAAAACCTTCAGATAAAAACAACGTTACTGACAATTTTATAATGCAGGAACCATTGTGAAAGGAGCAGCTCTTTTACATGAGGAAGGTGCACGGGAGGTTTATGCTTGCTGCACGCACGCTGTTTTCAGGTAACTTATTTAGCTCGATGTACCACATTTTTGTTACTTAAATTTTTGTAATGAAATAATCAAACATGAGAGACTCTTCATTTCTTGTATGTATCAATGTTCCAGTCCGCCTGCGATAGAGCGGTTGTCAAGTGGTTTGCTGCAAGAGGTGATAGTGACGAATACTTTACCAGTAGCGGAGAAGAATTACTTCCCGCAGTTAACGATATTATCGGTGGCTAATCTTTTGGGTGAGACCATTTGGCGTGTTCATGATGATAGCTCCGTTAGTAGTATTTTCCTTTGACGGCTTCTCGGTTTAAATTCGTCTTTTCTTCATTTACTTTTTACAGTCTCTTAGTCTAACCATGTTTTTCTTTCTATTTATCACCCAAACTTGTCACTTGTCGTTGAGTTCTCCCTTCTCTCCGTTATAGTTTAGCGATCACAATAATATAAAATTTTGATATTTGATGTGGAAAATCATTTTATGCTTGAAAAATTACTCTTCAAATTGATAAGTTCTGAAGATTTTAGAACAGTTTCAACATTTGATAAATTGGTGTGTATATACAAAGAATTCGACCATTTTGAGTTGAAAATTCAAATAAAAAAATATGCAGAAAGGGAATAAATCTTTTTAAACAGGCAATGAATAATCTGGCAATATATATATAGATACTCATATATATATCAGCCAATGAATAAATGACTTGGAAAAAAGAAATACATATAAATGTAAAGATATTTTTTGCCGCATGAGAATTAGGGTTTTCTTAAGCGCCTCCTCTCTGCATATAAATATGCCTTACATCATTGAGTTTGAAACAGCCACAAGTCCTTTCTTCAGCTCTAGTCTGAGTGGTCTCTCTTATATTCGATTTAGGGTAGGATAATATTTTTTCTTTTCATCAAACTTTGAGTTTCTTGTCTTCAAATTCGTTAATTTCAAAAGTTTTGAGTAGTAGTTGCTGTGATGAATAAAACCGTGTACCAGAGATGACTTGGTCATCGCTGAGGGCAAAACACAACCCTCTAAGAAGTTCTGAGCTTTCTACTACAGTATTTTTGTCTGTTTTTTTCTTACAATTTTAAAGATTTTGAAGGGTTTTAATTGGTGTCGAAGTGACGATAAAAAATTCACAGTCTGTCAATCTACTGACAACATTTTGTGATGTTATTGTGATATCTCGACAGGTTCTGATCGACTCAATTGATAACCCTTCCCAATTAAGTTTTGATAAAGAAAATTGTTTTTGTTTAGTTTTAGATTGTTGGATCTGGGCAGATGATGAATCTTATTAGTCAAATGGGTAATTTGCGACTGATTTACATTGATGTTAATTCACCTTGGAGAACTGATGTCCAGATTCTACATGTTTTTTTTTTTGTTCATATAATTTTGACTTTTCAACGTGTAAACTAGAATTTATATTTTCTGGATTGAGCTTCCTGTATAACACTAATTTACTCGTAATTCTCAGTTTATTTTTGGTCTTTCATGTTTCGTACTAAGCATTTGATGGGACGTCTTTATCATTAGCTGAAGATGGACTTTTGTATTAGAAAAAGCTATGTTCAGTGGAATATCTCTAAACGAGACCTCCTGTTCTGCTTACTAAGCTGTTGACCATCCTATAAACCTCATCTGATCTTGTTTAACTGTGATTAGGAACTCTGATGCATTGGGATTAAATGATGCTTAAAATTAAGTTTAGCTTCCTCAAAACTTGACAACACATACTGAGATGGAAATAGAATAATGTCGCCATTTGATGTTATAAACTCACCTTTCTCAAATTGTGATCTTGCAATACCTAATCTAAGACCTAATTTGCTTCACACGCTGCCTATACTATTAGAATGAACATGGAACGAAGCAACTGAATTTCATATATGATACGAAACATATCACCAAATCAGACTGGCAACGAAAGTGAGTATTCATAATGGTTTGTAACCTTACAAAAGACTACACAGATGCAACAAAAGTGTTTTGATACGTGACTAGGTTGATTAGAGATCTCCAATGTCAAGAGTCTATCATCAACCCAGACACAAGAACCCCCTAATTTGACCGACACCCTTGCTTTGTTACACTCGGAAACAGAAAAAGAAAAACAAGAGAACTGACTGAACTCTTTTAAGGCTTCAACAATAGTTTCATCACATGATGGTGCATCGGCCCTTTTCTTCATTTTGTTGCGTTGGCATTTGCTGGAACCGGTGCGACTCCGCAGGATTGTATGTGAACTCCGATGTGTCAAGTCCATACTGTTTCAGAAAGAATGAAAAAAAAGTCCATCAGTGAGTCTCCCGGTCTTGCTTTTCTCTCGTTAAACTTTTAAAAAAATTCTGCCAATGTTTTAGTCATGTTACCTTGTCCCTCATACGTGCACTCCAAGGGTCACTGCGGCTCGGACGTTGGTCCAAGGTAGGTGCAACTGGGACACCTGTGACAGCTACAGGTTGGCGGTTGATGAATGGCTGTCTGATTTGTTGCCTTGGAACAATATACTCATCATCACTGTCATACTCTGGTGGTTGATTAGCTGACCTAACTATAAGGGCAAGCAAGAAAAGCAAAGCCTGCGAGTAAACATGACAGCATTAGGAGTTTGTAGAGGCAAAAAAAATTCTATTGCCATATTATGTGACTAACAATTCATCAGCTTTTAGCCTTGGGTTTTTTTTTTTGTGAAACGCCTTGGGTTTTACAATTGAATGGATGAGAAGAGAAAAAATGATAAAAGTTCTGATAGTTTGCTTGTTCTTACCTCGAAGATAACTGCTCCTAGAGCTACCCATCTAACAATGCTCCAGTTCTCTCTCAGGAAATTGTATATCGTATCAAAGTTTCCAGTCCTGTCAGAAGGAATTTCCTACAGAACAATTATAGAGAAGAGTTAGCTATGTATGTGAACATTCTCTATCGTCAGATCATGTCAAGTTGGAAAATAAATAGAAAATCTATCTGAAGAAATAAAGATGCAGAAAAATAACTTACATCTCTCCAGCTTTTGTCGAAGAAGATAAATGCTGCGCATCCAATCTCCGCCAAGATCACCAAGATCAGAAGCAGAGAGTACTATTCTCAATTAAGGAAATTGAAACTTCAGATTTTGACAAGCAAATATACTAATGACCTGTGCATGTAACTGGATTTCACGACAATTTCACAAGTAATTATGTAAAACTGCAAGCGTTGAATAAGAAAAGCAATTTCAGCAATCAGGATACACAAGATAAGCAGCAGACGCTCCTTGAACAAGTACCAACACAGCCACAGCATGAGATAACAAACAGAGCCACGCCAATACCAATAAACAAGTATATGAACCTGCATTCACATAATGAAACAAAACCCGACATGGTTAGAATCAGACACTACAAAGAACCAAATCTGTGAAAACACACAAGATTTTGTTTTGGACCGAATAGACACAATAATACATACCAGGCTTTGGGAAGATTACCAAACACATCCGAAGTCAATGCCACAGCCATAAGCATAGGCCTCCCGAACGAAACGTAACTCTGGTCTCCGTTCACCGGATTAAAAGTAACGGAATTATCGGTAGCTCTCTTGTACTCCACAAATAAGTAGATACCATAACCAATCATACCAAGGCCAACAAGAGCCAGAACAAAGTTAAGCAACTTCAACAAACACTCCAAACAGCCTCTACACGCCATTTTTGTATAATCTTAAGCAGCTTCTTCCTTAAATCATCAGTCTCAAGAATTATCCTTCAATACAAAAATCACAGTCATCATTAAACCAAGTACTGATTGGTTTCAATAACCTAAAAATGTAATTCAAATCAAAATTCAACTAAATTTGATTTCAAACCTAAATAAAATCGGATACAGCTGAAATTGCGAGATACATCAAACAACTTACTCAATTCAATACAGAAACACATAACACAAACATCGAATTACATCACAGCGAAAAATAAAGCTAAACATCAAAATGATTCCACGAAACCAAATTCAGATCGGAGCCAACGAAATCAAAATTAAGCGATCGAAGCTAGAGATTAAGAGAAGAAGAAGATAACTGAAACTTACAGAGAACGATTCAGATAGATTCTTTGCTTCGATCTTCGAGAGAGGATGAAGAAGAAGAAAATTTCGAAGAATTTGGGAATTTTTTTTTTGTTTTTTTTGGATACTTTAAGTTTGGAATTTTGCTGGAAGGTTAATGCCAGCTGGATTTTTTTTTTTTTTTTTTAAATGGAGGATCCAATATATAGAGACATATAGGCCTTTCAGTTTTGAGCAGCCCAAACTATGTCTACGTGGCTTCCAAATATAATTTTTACTTTTTGTCGGCAAAAATAATTAGTTTTTGTGTGGTGGAATGGAATGTATGTGTCAGACAAAAATACAAAATTTATGTTTTCTTTGGGTATAATTTTGAAAGGATATAAAATTCTTATCCCTAGTAATTTCTAATTTGTAATCCTAAAAGTGATATGATACCATTATCTCTAAGCTATTTTTAGAGCTATATATTACTTTCATTATTTATTTTTAGTAAATCTAACCATTAGGAAATAAAATTCTTATCACTAGTAATTTTTAATGTGTAATACTAAAACTTGTATTATTATTGCATTATATCATTTGTTCATATGTCATTTTTATACTAATTTTATCGAGTTGTATTTTTGTACAAATTTTTTACAAAGACTCGACTAAAATTTGTTCATAATATATAACCTTCATAATATAAAGTGAAGTTTGCATATAGTATTTTTTTTATTTGCTCAATTTAAAAATAATAAATAAATGTTTAGCTAAATCTTGTATAAAAATGGGTTGTTAGGGTAAAATGAATATCATTGTCTCTAAGCAATACTCCTATTTTAAGGCGAAATAAGTGTATCTCTTGTATCCAATTTGTGCGGTTGTTAAAAGTTAATTTTAGTAAAATAATTGGCAAATTTATTTTTAAAAATTATAAATTAGTTATCGTAGTTTTCAACATAGTAAAAAACATAAACGTTTTTAGAGTTGAGTGATTTACTTCTGAATATAGTACTAATGATGTTGAACCATTTTATTTATTATAGTGAATTATATATATATATATATATATTCAGCTATAATACTGCATATAATATGTTTTGGAATTATTAGTGTACATAATTTTTAAATTATTAAATTGGAATTATTAAATTAATGTTTGCTTAAAAACAATCTTATCTGCTAACCGATTTTCAAACATGTTTTATAAACCGGATTTATTTGGAGTTCAACCAAAACAAAAAAACAATTTATCTTGGTTCCGATCTGACCGGACTAATACCTTCAAACTGCCCCGGGTTTGGCTATACCGGACACACGTGGCCGTCGTTATAATCGAGTGTACGATGATTACGATGAGTTTGCCCACTGCTGATAGAAACTCACTCCAACATTACAAAACTAAGAATTATTTTCCTTCAGCACTTAAAAACAACTAATCAGGCTAGCAATGTCTGAAAGTTTTGATATTTGAAGCCAATCGAATCAGACACTCGTGTTCGTCAGAAAGATTTGATCTTCAAGGTTTTTTTTTGTTTCCTTCATCTATCGTCTTCCTGCGTGAATCCAACCTTGACCGGTACGTGTATCTGTTCCAAAATTCCTTTAAAAATCTCTTCTTTTGTTTTTAATTTTCGTTTTTGAAAAACCAAATTCGTTAAAAACTTCCGCGATTGAATTTGACTCCGGTGATTTGGAGGAATAGCTTCACAAAATCCGATTTTGAATCGAATTTCATGGAATTATTTGAGTTTTTGGCAAGTATTAGGTTTGAAGTGTTGTTGCTTGTAGTTAGTTAGCGAATGGAGAAGTAGAATTGAGGTCTGATGTTGAATTTGATGATACTTTCTTCGAATTCTTTTATGTGTTCTTCAGTTAATTAAAGATTGGATCATTGATTTTATATTTTGAGAGTCATAGATTGGCTTTAAGTATTTACCCTATGATTCAATTTTTTGTATTCAGCTTTTTTTTTGTGGAAGAACAAGAGCTTGAGAAGACACTTTATCAATGGCAGATTTACCTGGACACATTCGAGCTTGTCTAGATATGGGGAAGATAGCTTTCTTAGCAATCCTAGTATCGGGAGGGATTGTCTTGCAGATTTTGGTACCCCGAGAGAAATTCTTACTAGTTTTCTATTCTTCTGTTCATGTGTAGACTTTATACCTTTGTTTAAAACCTTGTTTTCTGTTTTTGTGCCAGGCTTGTGCTTTGTTTAATAATTGGTGGCCAATGCTGAGTGGTGAGTTGTTTCTCTCCCATGCCCATTCAATACGTGAATATAACTTGCTTGGCATGGTCTTGAACCGTTTGACATCTAGTTGGACTTTGAAACTGTGTTTTTATACCAGTCTCTTGCTTATGATTACTCTAAATCTTATTTGATCGGCAGTGATCATGTATGTGATTCTTCCGATGCCCCTGCTCTTCTTTGCTGGATCAGACAGTTCATCTCTGTACAACGAGTCAGACAATAGGTGTGGAATAAATATACAACGAGTTCATCTCTCTCGCTTGTTTCTCTTTGCTTTTAGTGTTTATTTTACCCAAAAATGTACCAACAAGCTATATATGCATTTGTTTCTGGGATTGATAGACTATATTCCTCTTTTTAAGTGTTTACATATTCAGAACTTACCGAAAACTACGTGAACATTGTTGTTATTTTTTTCAGCTGGATCAATGCAGCCAAGTTCATGACTGGTGCTTCTGCAGTTGGAAGCGTTGCAATACCTGCGATTCTAAAACACGCAGGACTCATCGGTTGGGGCGCATTAGCATTTGATCTCTCCTCCTACGTTGTCTTTCTGGCCGCTATTCTGTGTTACGTCTGCATTGGAGATGGCAATGACAACTATTACAGCTATATATAAAGACACAAATTCATCATCACTCATTAGTGTTCGAGCTCAAAGTCTCAGCCCTTTTTACCACATCCCGTTTCGATTGATGTCTCGAGAACCTCTGGTTAGGACGGATCGCTCAGCTGATCAGTCACAATCACAAGACTGATATTATTGGTTTGGGATTTTTTTTCCAAGTGTATGTATGAATGAATGGTTGTAAGATGAAATATTTGGTTGACTCTGGTTCACTGTATAGAAGAGTGCAAAGAATTTTTGGGCTTTAAAATGCATTTTTATGATTTTGAAAATACATCTAGAATTTGAAAATATTTCTATACACTTCACTAGTAAACCTCTAAATTAGGGTTTATAAGCACTTTTTAAAAAATCTGTGGAGTCTGAAAGAAGGTGAAAGACATAACAGAAGTGAAACTGTTTGAATGCGAGCTCTGTGTGTGAAGAGAATTGGTTGCTTTCTCTCCAAACTATATTTCAGTTCTTCAGTTCCTTGTCGTCGATTCCTTGGAAATGCGATACCTTATTACAGAACCCATCCTCGAGGTTTCTCTCAGGAAGAAGCTCGTATTCTTCAACGATTGTCTGAAGGAGGTCTTATACATGCACGCCACTTGCTCGACAAAATTCCTCAAAGAGGAAACACTAGTCGTGTCATTTACTGGACTTCGCTTCTTACAAAGTACGCTAAAGCTGGATACTTGGATGAAGCAAGAGTTTTGTTTGAAGTCATGCCGGAGAAGAACATCATCACGTGTAATGCGATGTTGACTGGTTATGTCAAATGTAGGAAATTGAATGAGGCTTGGGATTTGTTTAGAGAAATGCCTAAGAATGTTGTTTCGTGGACTGTGATGGTTACTGCGCTTTGTGAAGATGGAAGGTGTGATGATGCAGTTGAGTTGTTCGATGAAATGCCTGAGAGGAATGTGGTTTCGTGGAACACGTTAGTTACGGGTCTGATTAGGAATGGGGATATGGAGAAGGCGAAACAGGTGTTTGATGCTATGCCTAGCCGAGATTTGGTGTCGTGGAACGGTATGATTAAAGGGTATATTGAGAATGATGGAATGGATGAAGCTAAAGTCTTGTTTGAGAATATGAGTGAGAAAAATGTAGTTACTTGGACGAGCATGGTGTATGGTTATTGTCGATATGGAAATGTTGAAGAAGCTTACAGATTGTTTTGTGAAATGCCTGAGAGAAATGTTGTTTCTTGGACCGCGATGATTAGTGGGTTTGCTTGGAATGAGTACTATAGAGAAGCATTGCTGCTTTTTCTTGAAATGAAGAAGGATCTTGAAGCAATATCTCCGAATGGGGAGACTCTTATCTCTCTTGCTTATGCTTGTGGTGGTCTTGGTGTTGGATTTCGACGGCTTGGCAAGCAGTTGCACGCACAAGTTATATGTAACGGTTGGGAAAGCGTGGATGATGATGGGAGGTTGGCAAGAAGTCTTGTTCATATGTATGTATCATCTGGTATGATTGCTTCAGCGCAGTATTTGCTCAACAAAAGCTTTGATTTGCAGTCTTGTAACATTATGCTCAACAGTTATCTAAGACTTGGGGATTTGGAACGAGCTCAAATTCTTTTCAACAAAGTTGAGGGCTTACACGACAAAGTATCTTGGACATCCATGATCGATGGGTTTCTAGATGCAGGCTATGTATCGAGAGCCTTTGATCTCTTTCAGAAACTCCGCGATAAAGATGGAGTTACATGGACGGTAATGATCTCAGGTCTCGTCCGAAATGAACTCTTTGCAGACGCTGCATCTCTACTATCAGAAATGGTGAGAGATGGGCTGAAACCGTTAAACTCAACTTACTCTGTTCTTCTTAGTTCCGCGGGTGCTACCTCAAATCTCGATCAAGGGAAGCATTTACACTGCATGGTTGCAAAGACGACAGCTTGCTATGATCCTGATCTCATCCTTCAAAACTCACTTATCTCGATGTATGCAAAATGCGGAGTCATAGATGATGCTTATGAGATATTCTCGGAGATGGTCCAGAAAGATACAGTTTCATGGAACTCCATAATCATGGGGTTATCGCATCACGGTTTAGCAGATAAAGCGTTACAACTGTTCAAGGAGATGCTTGATTTGGAGATGAAACCGAACTCTGTAACGTTTCTTGCAATCCTCTCAGCTTGTAGCCACTCTGGACTCATCACCAGAGGTTTGGAGCTGTTCAAAGCCATGAAGGAAACATATTCAATCCAACCCGGAATCGAGCATTACATCTCGATGATAGACCTTTTAGGCAGAGCCGGGAAACTAAGAGAAGCAGAGAAATTCATCTCAACTCTGCCTTTCACACCAGACCATACAGTCTACGGCACATTGTTAGGCTTATGCGGGCTCGATTGGAGAGACAGAGATGCAGGAGGGGTAGCGGAACGTGCTGCGATGCAGTTGCTTGAGCTAGACCCGGTTAATGCACCTGGATACGTGGCGTTATGCAATGTGTATGCAGGTTTAGGGAAGCATGAGATGGAGAAAGAGATAAGGAGAGAGATGGGGTTTAAAGGTGTGAAGAAGACACCAGGATGTAGTTGGATTGTGGTTAATGGAAGACCGAATGTGTTTCTCTCTGGTGATAAATATGCTTGTGAAGTTGCTCAGATGATGCTGCCAATGTTTTCTGGTAATGTTAATGTAATGTCGGAGGACCAAGAAGAGAAACATTTGACTCTCTACATTTAGAAAGTTGCTAACAAGTAAAGCACAAATGTCTGGTTTTATTTGCGTTTCATAATGTTGACCGACCACATTTTAACCAAAGCGTATAGTACAAACAAAATTCGTAATAATAAAAGACGAGATGTGGCTGAGGAAAAAAATAAAATCAGAAAATTATGTATTTGGATCCCTCTGAGTGACAGAGAGGGTCCAGTGGAAGTTGTAACTGTCTCAACAACACAAGTAACACAACAGGACGAAACCCTCTCTCTGTGTCTCTCTGTTTCTCCGCCTCTCTCTCTTAAATAATCTCTCCGCCACTCAACGTTAACCTCTCTCTACCTTTCTCCTTTATTCTCTCAGGTGCTGTTCCCATGGCGGCGATAGGTCAAATCTCCACCGGAATGGCATTAGATCGCACTCTTTCCTCCTCCTCCTCCAACAATATTGGAACTCTATTGTCACCTTCCCGGAGAACGCTAATCGGCGCCGGAACGAGGTCTAATGTTTCTCTTCGTCAATGGTCTCTCTCCCTCAGATCGATTAACATCAATGAAGATCATCGGAAACTCAAGGTTTATGCTCAGAACGGCGCTTTCGATTTGGTCTGTGTGATTTCATTTTCCCCCTTTTATTTGTATATTATACTTCATTTTTGGTTTCTTGTTTCTCACGTTCGAAAATGGCATTAGAGATTCATTGTAGCTTTAATCTGCTATGTTCCAAGGCTTATGGATGATGAATTTTGATTTTGATTGGGTGTTTATTTGTAGGGAGTGATGGATTCTTATATTGATTCATATAAGTTTGCGGAAGAAAGAATAAGTAATGATTCGAGGAGGAAAACTAAGATAGTTTGTACCATTGGACCTTCTACGAGTTCTCGAGAGATGATTTGGAAACTAGCTGAAGCTGGAATGAATGTGGCTCGTTTGAATATGTCTCATGGAGATCATGCTTCTCATCAGAAAACTATTGATATTGTTAAAGAATACAATTCTCTGTTCGCGGACAAAACCATTGCTATTATGTTGGATACAAAGGTACAACCTTTTTTTTCTCTGTTTTGTAATGTTAAGTTTATAAAAGTTTCGATTTTTAATGATATGTGTGATTTGTTTGTGAAGGGTCCTGAGGTTCGAAGTGGGGATGTACCTCAGCCGATATTCTTAGAAGCGGGTCAAGAGTTTAACTTTACTATCAAGAGAGGTGTTTCGCTTAAGGATACTGTCAGTGTAAATTATGACGATTTTGTAAACGATGTTGAAGTTGGGGACATACTTTTGGTGGATGGTAATAGCTTACTTCTAAGAGTATTGGTATCTTTGTAGCTGATTTGTTTTAGCTCAGTTGTAACAAGAGATGGTTTTTTGTGTCTTTTATTTTAGGCGGAATGATGTCGCTAGCTGTTAAATCAAAGACGAGTGATGTGGTGAAATGTGTAGTTGTTGATGGTGGAGAGCTTCAATCTAGACGTCACTTGAATGTTCGAGGAAAGAGTGCTACTCTTCCTTCCATAACAGGTTATTATCAGCTAATGTTTTCCCAGTTAAGCAGCCTTTTGTAGCTCGTGTTTTTGAATGATCATAGTCTTGCTTTAACTTGCTGCAGACAAAGATTGGGAAGACATTAAATTTGGAGTGGACAACCAAGTTGATTTCTATGCTGTTTCGTTTGTCAAGGATGCTAAAGTTGTCCACGAGTTGAAGAACTATCTCAAAAGTAAGCATGTCCCTTTTTCTTCAGCGTCTTATCGCGCTGGTGAAAATTCTGTAAAACTAATGAATTTCCGAATGTTTTGATAGCCTGCAGTGCGGATATATCGGTGATTGTGAAAATTGAAAGCGCAGACTCTATAAAGAATCTTCCTTCTATCATAGAAGCTTGTGATGGGGTTGGTTCAAAGTTTTCTCTATGATAAGAGTTAATATACTGAGGCTTGATCCTGAGCTTTTCCTTAGCTAATATTATTATCAATGCTTTTGCAGGCAATGGTTGCTCGGGGAGATCTTGGAGCTGAACTTCCCATCGAGGAGGTCCCCTTGTTACAGGTAAATCCAAAGTTGGTATAGGATACAATACCACAGACTCTGTTGGTATTTATGCTTTGCTATTGTACTTTTAGGAAGAGATAGTCAGAAGGTGTAGGAAGATTCATAAACCAGTGATTGTTGCCACAAACATGCTAGAGAGTATGATTAATCATCCAACACCTACAAGAGCTGAAGTCTCTGACATTGCAATTGCAGTACGTGAAGGTGCAGACGCAATCATGCTTTCTGGTGAAACTGCTCATGGAAAGTTTGTAATTCGAACTTAACCCCTCATTTTCTATCAATAGAATGTTCATGCTGCGTGATCTTAAGTGTTCTTATTTTTTATATTTCTCCGATTTCAGCTTTCCGCTGAAAGCTGTTAACGTAATGCATACTGTGGCATTGAGGACTGAGGCAAGTCTACCTGTCAGAACCTCAGCAATCCGTACCAGTTCTTACAAGGTACTTATACATTGCTCAGATCAGAGAAATGTTAAATATGGTTTGTTAGTGAAACGCAAAAGTTATTAAGGACATTCTTGCTGCAGGGTCACATGGGCCAAATGTTTGCTTTTCATGCTTCTATAATGGCAAATACATTGAGCACACCATTAATTGTATTCACGAGAACTGGATCCATGGCTGTGCTTCTTAGCCATTACCGCCCATCCTCAACAATTTTTGCTTTCACAAACGAGTGAGTGTTTATCTATGTATGCAAATGTAACTAGAGATCAACGAACGAATTTGGTTTTGATTGACATTTTTGGTTTCTTTCCTTAGGAGAAGAATAATGCAAAGGTTGGCTCTTTATCAAGGTGTCATGCCTATATTTATGGAGTTCTCTGATGATGCAGAAGATACATATGCCCGGTCTCTGAAACTCTTACAGGTATATAACCATTGTTCCGTCTCAGCTATCAACCTCTAATTGCAGAAGTAGTTTTGCTAAAACTTGTCTGTTATTTGTTGGTTCAGGATGAGAATATGATCAAGGAAGGACAACATGTAACACTTGTCCAAAGCGGTGCGCAACCCATCTGGCGTGAAGAATCAACACATCTCATACAAGTCCGTAAGATTAAGATCGGTTGATTGATGTTTTCTCCTTCTTGAGCTTTATTATCTCAACTTTACACAGCTTTCTTTCTCTGACACGTCTGATCCATATTTGTTTGAATCATTCACAATGAATCAAAGAACCATATATATTTTAAGTTATCAAAGATTTTTTTCTGGTTTTAGGTGAGTACCTAGATGTTAGATATGTCATGGAGTATCTAACTCATTGTATTGGTTAGTGTAACCCTTAGAACACATGACCTTAAGGGTTTAGAGTAACAAACAGTCTTTATAGTTTAAAGTAAGAAACAGTCTTTTTGCTGAAAAAGACTTGACCCGGCTTTAGTCTTTTATTTATGAATCAGTTTGCAGTTACAACACCCCGAAACCAAAAACCAAAAAACTGAAAACCAAATACAACATTGTTAGACTTTAGAATCTTTCATTCGTTCCTCGTAGTCGTCACTGTCGGTATCGGCTTCATCATCACTCGTGTCTTGTATCTCATCTTTCCCTTCTAGTTTTATACACTTGTACCACCTTGCACATGCTACGTATACCACCAGGTCAACGCAGGTTAATGCAGCCAAGAGGAAGTAGAATCTGTCTAAGTGGCCTTTGTTGAGGTTCCTTGGGATCCAGCCAGGCATGTGATCCTCCGTAGAGATCTTCACCACCATTGTCACCAACAAGCTGCTCACAAAGTTTCCCATCGACATCGACATCATACACAGAGCACTTCCGAAGCTCTTTAGACCGTCTGGTGCTTGTGCATTGAAGAACTCTAGCTGACCGACGTACATGAACACTTCTGATGCCCCAATGAGTGAGTATTGCGGAACCTGTAAAGAGTAAAAGATTGTCAGGACTCTGAATTTCCTCTGTAAGTGATTGATCTTCGGACTGAATTTGTTTTCATTACCTGCCAGAAGATGCTTAAGGAGCTTGAGCCATCACAGTGAGTGCAACTTTTGTCAGCATATTTAAGCCTGTAGCATTCAACTGTCCCGGCTGCGATCATAGCTAAAATAGCGATCACAAGCCCGATTCCCATCCTGTGAAGCTCAGTGATTCCCTTCGTTCCATCCTTCTTCTTGAATCTGGTGGCTAGTGGCTCGAGAACTCTACGGTATATGAATATGAACAAAGCAACGCTAAGGATGTCGAAGCTAGACATACTCGCAGGAGGGATGTTGAAATTCGCGACTGTGGTCTTCATCGCTGCGCCTTGCTCCACAAAGAGAGAAGCCATTTGGGTGAAGACGACTGAGTAGATAATAGTGCAGAGCCAAATGGGCATCAGTCTAAGAATGCACTTGACTTCCTCGACTTGAGTCACTGGACAGAGCCTCCATGGATTCACCCCGCCTTGTTTCTTGTCATCAAGATCTCTAGCAGTGATGTAGGCAGCTTTGTCCAAGAACCTGTAGGTCCAAATGTTAGGATTACACTTCATGGCATTGAGGTATATGTATGCAAAAAATCGCGGGTTTTGAATACTCACTTGAATTCATCGGTATGCACTATCCTCCTCCCTGTATTTCCTGAATCGTTCTTCCCTTGGGTGTCTGCGTCATACATCTCTTCTCTCCCTCCTGACGGTGCCTCCACAGCAGATTTCTTCGTTGCAGCGACCAAAACTTGGCAAAACCTCGAAAGAGGATTTCCCGTGGGCTTGAAATGTCGGTATCTCGGTGTTCCAACAAGGAAAAGAACCAATGCGGCAATGGCAGAGCCAGTAGACGCCCAAAACCCGAGCGCCCACATGCCCTCATCCTCAAAATATCCCAAGATGGTGTTGGAAAAGAGCGATCCGAGGTTCAAAGCAAGGTAGAAGTAGCTGAAAAACGCAATCTTTGAGTACCCTTCTTTGTTATGATTCTCATCAAACTGATCAGCCCCAAACGTTGCAATGTTTGGTTGGTAACCACCATTCCCCAATGCGATCAAGTAGATCGAGAGGTAGAACAACGTGATCTCCATCGTGGAATGTGTACCACAAGGCGTCACTTCATCCCCACAACCTCTTGGTCTGATCAAGAACATGTAAGATGACAGTGATAGCGACGAGAGTCCCTGTGTTGTTTTCACATCCAAAAATGTGTTCAAGTCAGCTTTAAAGATTCATCAAAATCAAAAATCACATTTTGAACTGCTGTTGTTAGTTGTTACTTACGATGACAAAGATGACTTGGAAAATAGCACAAGTCTTGTAACGACCCCAGTAAGAATCACTGAGAAAGGCACCAACCAAAGAGAAGATATAAACAGTTCCTGTCCATTTGCTAACATTGTTAGCTGCATCTGCGTTGTTCTGCTGCAAAACTCGCGTTAGGAACAACACCAAGTTCACTCCAACTCCAAAGAAAGCCAATGTAGCCAATCCTTGGTTCACTGTTTAAACCGGAAAATTTCGATTAATAACCGGTTTACTGAAGTTAAACCAAATCATAATTGATTTGAAAGGAACCGGAAAAAGATGAATGAATGAATGATTGTGAATAATTGAAAGTAGGTTCCGTGTTCTTCAAGGTGATGGTAACCTTTTTTTTGGTTGGATAGTATTTAATGACCACTCTCTATAATAGTTCCACCTTCTAACGATATTAATATTTTATTTGATAATGGAATTTTAGTGGATATAATTTTTATTTTAGCAAATGAATTGAAATTCACATGCGAAATACAAATCGGTGACCAAACAATGTTATCATATTTTATTAAAACTTATTAGGTGGACTCTAGCTACTAACTTACTCAAACCAAAAACAAAACCAACTCAAAGACCTGAATTTTTGTTTAGTTGGTCTGAAATATTAAAATATAATTTAGAATCATTTATTAGTGAGATAATAAAATATAATTTAGTGATTTGCAATTAAAAACTTAAAATGTTAGGAGGAACAAAAAAAAGGAATTTGTCCACGAAAAAAATGTAAAGAAGTGGCAAAAGGCAACGTCAAGGAAAGACGAGATGGGTAATTACGTGTAAGGCAACGTAATTCCACTAACACAAGCTTTCCTTTTGCACTTATATTATTTTATGATACATTAAAGTCATCTTCCTGAAAATCGCTTTCTTTTTCTTCTTTTTTTTTTGGTTAAGTTTTGCTAATTTTATCTTTCAAAACTTCTAAATATCTAGCTCCATATATGGAATCAATTAAAACTGTGAAAATTTTCATTTTTAGTCATCCTAAAAGTGACAAATTAATTCAAAAACCTCACTCATTCCTTTAACCACAAAGAAGAAGAAGAAAACACTCAATCATTCAGATCTATTACATCATATTCATTTCGTTTAAATTATTTATCTTTTTGGAGAAAATGATTGAAAAGTACCCATAATGCTAACTCTTACCATGAATATTTTCATTACCATATATATTTATATGCATTTCTTTCATGTGGTTGGGTTTTTTTTCTTACAATAATACAATAACATGCAGCTAACGTTCGAACACACTGGATATGTATTGACACGTTTCACGTAAAACTTAGTGGTTTTGATTGTCACTTTCCTAGTTTCCGATAACTTATTACGTCCAAGATAAGTATGCATATCATCAATCTACACACTTTTAGATATACATCATATTTATTCGTTACATACATATATATATATATATATATATATATATATATATGTAAGCATGTGTGTTTCTATGTACAAAACAATGTATTTTACCTATGCATGTGAGGACCATGAGTTTGTATGTTGTATCTTTTAGAAAATGACGTGAAGAACCATAGAAAATCTAAAACTAAAGATTCTATATAAAATATTCTAAGAGAAAAAGAGAGACTTACAGAGAATGATGATTCCAGCAGTCCATTGGCCTGAGGTGGAACGAATAGAGGGACGACCATAGAAATCAACTGTCCCATCTCTTGTTTCTTCTTCTTCTCCTTCTTTCTTCTTCATCATCTACATTTTCATTTTTTATATAATCACATCAATACTTTGATTCTTGTAAATTCATATCATTTATAGAAAGGTTTCTATATATGTTTTGTTTCTCTAGTAGAATCTACCACTTTTGTCCTCTTGGTATTCCGGAACTAAAACAGAATTATAAGTTGATTCTGAATCTCAAGGAATCTATTTTCTCTGCATTGCCACGTATATTACAATTCTCAAGAAAAACGTTACAAAAGAAGATTAGCTATAAATCTACTATATAGGCAAAATTATAGTTTTTAATTAAAAGATAGTTTATCTAAAAAAATGAAGAAAAAGGCCAAAGGGAGCTAAAATGTATTGTGCGCATAAAGATCGTGACTATCCGTTGCACTCTGCTCATGCTCTTCATGATTCACCAAATTTTTTTATATAACTTACCTAATATTTTATTAGTTAATAATAGTTTTCTTTTGCAGTCACATACGGGAATTTAGGAATCAAGAACAATCGTCTTAAGGAATAAAACCAAGGACCCATTAAATTTAAAACTATAAGAAAGCCAACATAATATGAATGGGAGAAGCTTTAATTACTTACATCTTTGTTATAAATCTCTAGGCAAGACATTTTGTGATGATAACTTTTGGGAAGACAATAATTTTTGTGTGTGTGTGTGTGTGTGTGTGTTTTTTTTGTGTGAAATGATATGATCAGAGAATGATAACAAAGGACAAAGAAGCTGGAAGATGCAGAAAGCAAGTTCAAGCTTGGATGTTATGTCTGGAGAGAAGAGAAGATTGAGAATAAATAGAAGTTTGGAAGATTGTTTGAACGGCCCTGATTTTACATGGGACACTCACATGCCCAATACCTATTTTAAATCAAAAGCATTAACCAAAAAATTTATAATGATGACATAAATACCAAAAGAAAAAAAAAAGAAACTCAAAAGCACAATTTTAATTATAAAGAGAAAGTAAACATATGCATTTCCACCCAATAATTTTTTTGTTTTGTGGCTGAAAGGATCTTATTGTGCTTTTGAGGCTATAGAATATTTTTATGCAAAATTTTGATTAGAGATAAATCAAATCCATCAAATTTTGTTGTTAAGATACAATATTCCAGAAGTTGTATCATATTGCATGTAAAAAAAATTCGGAGTTAATTATTTTATACTATGAACTTAAAGATACTTAAGTGTATAAATCATCTCTTATAAATGATATTATGGTTTTCTAGTAATAATTATTTTATTATAGTGAACATACACTCATCACATGTAAAATTTCTACCGACAATAATTTCTTCTATACGACCTAATTAAACACAAGCATGCCTACAACTTTCTATAATTTTATATTTGATTCATGTCTGTAGTGAACTTTGATTTGTTAATGTGACTTAAAATCAATGACACTGACATTACTTCTCCATTTTTTTTCTTTCTCAATTTTCAGTTTTCCAGCTTTAATTATCCAATTTCCCTCGTGTGGACCAAAAATTGAAAATATCAAAATCATTCTTTATAATTAACATCAAATTGAACATGGACAAAAACATCGAACATTTATACGTGTAAATTTTGCGGCCAAGTAGATTTAATTATTTAGGTTTTTTAAGTGTCTTGTTCTAAAATTCGCTAGTCGACACATAATAGTACTATTTTTTATTATATCTAGCACATGAGCTTACCATTATTCATTTTACTTCATTCGTTTATTAAAAATCAAAGTAAGTGCAAAGTAACTAACTGATCATGTATTGGTTAGTGAATCTTAATTTATAAATATATAAATAAGCCAAAGAGAAATTAACTATTACTTCAAAGATATACACTGAAATGATATTTTAAATAGAACCAAAAAATTCTGATGAGATTAAATACGTTTACAAGTGTGGTTAGTTCAACTAGAAATGCATCAAGTACGAAGTTCATAAATCATATAATTGAATAACATTTGGAACCAAAATAGATAGTAGATAGCATGCTTTCCGGTCTTTCGGAAATTAGAGATGTAGAATTTTGGTCCGCAATTTTCTAATCATCGAAGAAAGAAAAACACGTTGAATAGTGGATGGTATTTAATGCTATTGATCTGATTTATGAAAAATGTTGTGTACAAATCCATGCAAACATAGGTACACAATATACACACGTACATGCATACATTAATTACGAGCATACGCGATTGCATGTTCTTCGTTGATATATGTAAGACTTAGACAATGACCTTTAGCTTCTACATAAATATTAGTTTTAACTTTTAAAAGAAATGTCATGTTACTATGAAAGTTCATCTTACCTATCATAGGAAAAAAAATGAAAGAAGTTCTTCAAAAGCAATCATCTTCTCCATTACAATTGTGGAAACACATGAGCACTGTTTGGGAAGACAAAACATCCTCCGATGTAAAAAGTTATATTATTCCAAATCGAACTGTCATTTCACCATATTATATCATTCCTACACAGAATTGTTTTAGCACATACAGGTGCAACGCACCAAAGTAATTTTTTTCTTTTTTGTAAATGTAAATTAAAGCATGATTGACACAGACCAAACGACAATACAACTATTTGAAAGAAGAAAAAGTGGAAATCATTTAAATTCATTTTACCATTTAATTTACCATGAACACTATTTTTACTATCAACATATTTGTGTGTCGATTCTCAATTGCACCATAAAAAAGTGCATGATTTAAAGACAAAGCAAACTCATCATATTTGTGTTTGTCCTAAAACCACAAGCTTCCAAAATCATGCTTATCTCTTCTCCTCTAAAGCTGATAGAAACCTTTGACTCTTTGAGCATCATGCTTATCTCTACGAGTATGGATGCTAAAAGAGAAGCAAAGTTCATCGCCTAGTGAAGATGCAGCAAATGGTGCAGGGAGAACGTAGACTTCATTTTGGAGAATTATATTTTGAGCTGTTCTAGCAAACACGGTGCTAGTAAGATGCCTGTATTAAAAAAAAATTCAGAAAAAGAATTATTTACTACTAATAAGAACACGTGCAAAAAATTTAGAAAAATCAAAGCTAGACTATAAATTATTTACCTCCTATTTTACATGATGTTAGCTATATTAGTGATATACTTCTGATTTGGTTTAACCATCCGTTTTATATATATATATATATATATATGCTGTTGACAAAAAACTATAAATCATTATAACATAAACTGTTGATTTATCTTAAACCAAAAAAAAACCACTTGTCAATAAATGTAAGTCTTCTTTCAGATTAAATACTAAACTATCATTGTGTGTAATTTATTTTTTCTGAAAGGTTCTTGTAGTCATCTTTACTAATTTTGTGTTAGTGCCAAAAATTTGGATAACATGCTAAATCTGGAAATTTACTAAAAACATAAGCTATTGAAGCACTTTCAAAACAAAATATGCTAATTAACTAATAATTAATTGTCATATTCATTTTTCTTGTCAAGGTATTTTTTTGGAGAATGATTCTTTTTATGCTAAAAAGAACTTGTTATGCTTCCTACTATGAAGAGATGTCAACACCTCATAAATTTTATTTTGGTTAACCCAGCTCGTAATTTTGAGGTCTACAAAAATATTAACATTTCGACCAAATTTGTGATAACATTATGCAATCATATAACTTACAGGCGAAACCTCATATCAACACTAATTAACAAGATGAATAATTGAGTAAATACAATAAGAAAATTTAACTTTTCAAGTGACTAATATATAGTAAAGACATGGGCACAAATTGAAAAGCAATTGCTCGTATTACGTCCATCCACTTACTTATCAATTTTTCTCTCTTACGTAACCAAATCATCTTTTCTTAAAGTAACAACATCCATTTAAAAAAGAAAAGAAAAATCTGCTTTTGCAAGCAACAAATAATAAAATAAGACAGTAGAGAATCAAGAACAAATCACTTATCAATGTCCCCCATTTGCAAAATAGTGAAATTAATTAATAAATAATTTTTTAATTAACTTAATACATCAAACATTCAAGAGTTTGAGTTGGATCCCACTTCACTTCAGTGTATATATTCATTGGTTTCTTTGGTTCTATTTTAAAATTTGTATAAAGACATCAACATCCATACCAAATAAAATTTGAAAAATCAATGATAGTTTATAAGCAAGAATTAAAGATTAATTAAATGTGGTGAAATTTCGTCATCATCAATCTATTGCCTTTGAAGGAGACAATAACCTGAATTAGCCCATTCATTAGCTCCACTTTAGTTTTATATCATTGGTCCAACTCAATTATTCACATCTAATTCTATATAGCTGGATAGATTTCCATTTTGCGTATGCTTTTTCTATAAAATGTGGACATTCGATTTGATTCTATTCTAATGCCAAAATTCGGCTTGGTTGTTTGTAATAAACTAGGTGAATATAGATTTGATTATATATGTTGCTTTTTATTTTCTTACCAGTGCTTTTAAATGGAACACACAAGAGTACCAAATTAGTCCATTTAAATTTATGAGCTAGAGAGGCGGTTTTGGTTTATGATAACTGGTATACACAATCCCATCACATGAAGATTCTTTCAAGGATGACGACTTCTTTCAAGGATTGGCCGGCTTCTTTTCGTTATTGTACGCCTTCAAGCTTTTATCTGAAATTTGTGTTTTGATAGTTTGTCTACATACCTCGTGATTTAAATTCTAAAATAAATAGTTTGGCTTTTGGAACCTGAATATTAGGTTAAAATATGTATTAAATTCACAATGTTTTCCCGGTTTAACTTTCTGAACCCACAGTGTTCGTGTGTATTTTTTTCTGATATCATCGAGAGAAACCGTCGATATATGTCGTAGTTATAAAAAATAAATTATGTTATAAGTTTCAAATTTAAAACATAATGATTAAAAGACAGGAAAATAGTGAAATTTTGGGTCAATAGAAAACCTAAAAAATAAAAAGGACATCACAGTCCCGTCCACTATGTAATCACTCCATCAACCACAAAGCCACAGGTCCACCCACAGTGTTCGTGTGTGTTCAAATTACATCATCGGCTTAGCTTATCACTATATATAAACATATAATTTTATACGTATATCCTACCATTCAAAAATGATCTAACAATGACAAAAAAAATTGGATACATTCATTTTTAATGTGAAAATTACCTCAAGCTTTTACCGTAGCAGAATTTCACCTTAACCAGATTTGGAAGTCTACATTTTTTTTTTCTTATATATATACAATTATATAACAATCATATTGAAACATTTGACAATATTCACCCAAAACAGCACAAAAATGTGATACCAATAGTGAGAAAATGGACGCAGTGACTATAAAGGGGCAAGAATATTTAAAAAAAACTGATAATATATACAATTTTGACACCAGTAATTTTTTTAATCATTTTTGTGATTAGTAATGATAAAAATGATATATCTTCATTTTTTTTTTTTTTTGCAGTATAAGGTTACATAGAATTGGGATGGATTAGAGCAAAATGAGCTAAGACATAAAATTAGAAAAGTTGGAAAAGGGTGTTGTAAAAGTAGATTTATTTCTTTCATCATTTTTTGAAGATTTTAAAACATGTATTCAATGTATTTTATTTCTGAAAATAATTATAACAATAATAATAATAATAATAAAAATAATAATAATAATAATAAATGAATTTTGGATTGAAACTCATACATATATATGCTTGCGCGTTCATGTGTAGCGATTTTCTAAAAATACAAAATTTGAATCCTGATTTTTCTTAACACAATTTTTATTTTTGGAAATAAAATAAACTACTATGGCCGATACAATTACTTCACACTTACAGATATATATATATATCAAGCCATAATGTTTCATTAATTAACTATTCTTAGTTATTGGGTGAAAGTACATTGTCTAATTATCCACTTATTTATAAACAAATCAGATCATTTATAAGAGGTGGACTCAAACGGATGAATCATAGATAAGGATTCAAAATAGTAGTTTATCATGTATATATATGATTACGTTTTACTACTTAAGACTAATTATGTTCATCATTACATCACATTCTCAGCTATTCCCGAAGAATAATCAAAATAGAAAACCAAATCATGACCTAATTCTTCCACACTACATATCTTTTGTCTTAATTTACACTTCTCGTTGCTTTCAATTAGTACACTTGGCTCTTTTCTCTACACCACTAGTTTTACCTTTTTCACATTTAAAATTAACAACTAATTAATAATGGTTAGATAAGTTTTCAACTTATGCAGCATCCATTATCTTATAACCGCGCGTGGATTATTTTATATATCACAACTTTAAATTTATCAAACTTTTGCCTCACAAGAAAATTTGGTAAATTTGCACCTCTTATAAATATTTGTGTTATTTTTATCAATCCAGATATATGTAGAGTGGCATGTCTCGTTTCAGTCGACAAGTATTGATGAGCTGTATATAATTTTAAACGAAATTATAACCAATGGTCCTTATATTCACATAATTATGCTTCTTTAATGACAATTGGGAGGTGGATTAAAGTTTGTTTATGAGACCTAATGTCTAAAACGACTCTTCACCTAGTGATTAACGAAAGGTCATATCAAATGATTGGTTTACTGGTTCACCAAGCAAGGAACCGGTGGTTCAAGTCCATTCTAAATCCGGTATGGTGACTATTTACAGTTGTTTTAAATACGAAATCCTAACAAACCGTCTTTTAGTACTAGAGCAATCGAACATGGTTCAAATTAGATAAAAGAATTTCTTAAACAAATTTGAATATATTTATTAATTAGGATCTTTAATTTTGAAAATATTTTTTTATTAAGATCCATAAATTTTTCAAAAAAAAATTTATCACAGCAATGATACTTTTAATATTATTTTTGAATAAGGTGATCAACAAAAAGTTTTAGACTACCCTGGATACCAACTTACATATATATAGTGGTTACAATAATTAACATAATGGTACACCTCTGTACTGTATAGTTTTATGATTCAACTCTCTAAACATATAATGATATCAGAAATCTTGAAAATATATTTTCGTCAAAAACAGAAAACATATTAAATTTCACGACCTTCACAAATACTTTGTAGTATAGGTTTGACCGTTCATAATAGTTGATATAGCCCTTCAGAGTAACACCCATTGGCATTAAATCAATTAGCCTGAAGACAAATTAAAGTTCGATTTAATGTCAAAATATTATTTCAATTTCTGTTTAATTCGATTCAACTCATATACTATACGATAAGCCATGAGTAGTAAGTAGCCTACTTGTCCACTTGGTTTGAGTGTATGTGGTGGTTATTAAGTACGGGCAATAGCAAATTTTAAAACTATTATAATTTTTCTTTTCAATTATTACGATTTTCTAGTGACATTCTTAAACTTTGTTGTCAGATTCATCCTATTGGCAAGTCTTGCTTGTTTTTGTTTTGGTCTTTCGAAAGTGTTTGTCTACTTACAGCAACTGTTCATGTTATCAACTGTTCTTTGTACAAATGTGATGTCACGTTGCATAAAATCTCGCATATCACATTTTATTTTATTTTTAATCTAAAGGTTAAAGGGAAGACAAATAGAAACTTAGGTCTTGATTTGAAAGCAAGCCTTTCAAGGCTATTACCAATGGCATCAAATTTTCGAGGAATAAAACTTAGTGAGATAGGACTAGGAATTGTAGTATAACAATTGTGCTAGTTAGTATCGTCACTGTATTATTACATTAATTACACATTTACTTTTAACAGTTGTGCTAGCTAGTGTCGTCACTCAAATATCCTTATTTTGTTTTCTAATATTCTTTAGCGAATTTGATCTTTATTTTTCTGACCATAATTAATATTGTGGTTGTCATGTTCATGATCTACTAATATCTTAGCCAAAACGCTAAAGGCACTTCGTCATGCTCTTCTTTGTATATTTTCATTTTGTTTGTTTATCTGTATTCTTCGGGTCATTTTAGGTATCATTTCAGCACTATCTTCAGGTTTCCATATCTTTATTAAATATGCAAAAGCTTCAAAAACGGATTTGTTTTTTAGGTAGAAACAACAAAGTAAATATTTAACTAGTGTATATATATATACTTTTTCAAATTCAAGGCATGCACTAAAATAAACTATATATGTCATATTACTTCGATGTGAAATCGTAGTATATGCGACTTTACCTACGTTTAAATATGTATCATATCATGTAGGACGAGCTGTCGACAAAAGAAATGTTGGTTAAATATGTATCATACGTACATCAATGTGATAAATCCTTTACATATATATATTGATCACATTATGTTTACTCTACATGTCACTACATGCATGAATGTACAAAAGTGTTTTCTGTAAACACTAGGATCCAAGAGACTCAAACTAAGTATAAGGTTCTCAAAAGGATTGGAATTGTGAATACGTGAAGAGTGTTTATCCTGTAAAGGCTTCAGGGTATTTTCGGGATTTTTTCATAGAATGGTCACTGTTTCTTATCCTCTTTGCTGGTACAAAGGTGGGAGCAAAAGTCAGAGACGTATGTAAGAATATGAGCTGTGCTAATAATAATCCCTTGTGTTTTTGTCTGCATCTTTTTATTGTTTAGTTGATTTATGGGAATGTTTTGGTGAGGTTAAGAATTCTATATTCCAAGTGTACATTTAACATTTCTTCTCCAAACTATATATCGAGCAGCTCACTTATGAAATCATCTGGCTAGAGAACTTTGCCATGGTCACACTCGATAAAGTTACATATATATAAAAATCAAAATTGTGACAAATGATTTAGTGTATTTATTGAAAATTCCAACATACTTGTGTTTAATTAGTGTGTGTTTTTTTCTCTTCGTAAGAGACAAATTTAGTTGAGATGTAAAATCAACTCAAATTAGCTTTCTGATTCTTTTAAATGAAATTAAGTTATATTACCATCCATAACAAGTTTATTTAAAATACCAACCTAAAATATAGTGTAGTGGGATTTAAAATAAAATACGAAACAGTATAGGACCATTGCGTAACTAAAACTGTTATTACATGATGTTGGCTGCTTGGCGGTGGAAGAACAAATCATTTCTATAATTATCAAATAAATAGAGGACCATTTCCTTATTTCATAATTTTGGTTTACTGTTTATTTTTGTAACATCTTTTTATCTATTATTAATTAGTCAAAATGCACAGCATTGCAAAAGGAAAGTTCGAACAAGATTTAAAATAAAATGATTACAGAATATCCAAATGACATGATTATGTATTTATGTGTGGATTCGATATCGTCCTGTCTTTACCAATTGCCATAGTTATCAGCACATGTTTTTCATGGAGTTCTTACAGTTTTCGTTTTTTTTTTTTTTAATCCCCACAGTCTTAATTTCCTTTAATGTCTCTAAATCTGGATTTACTATTCTTGTATAGAAAAAGTAGATTAGATTTTTAAAATAAGCCTAAATTGTCAATTCTATTACAATTGATGCAGCAAAAGACAACTTTATTTTTTTTTCAATGATCCATTTTGCATAATTCTAAATTCTATTTTTACATTTTCTCCATTTTATTTATTTTCTATTATGTTGTAATTCACTAAAAAAAATCCTATAAAATTCTCAAGGATATATAACATATCACAATCCAAAAAAAGTCAATGATAGATTAAGACCTTTCCCATCCGAATAAATTAATTACATTTAAAGCCGAACGAAATCAAAAGTAAATTTTAATATGGTCTAATTAAAATTATTTTCTATATAAATAATCTAAATTTTGTTTAAAATGAAAAAATAAAAGATACATTTGATGCAAACCTAAACCACACCAACCTATGATAAATGATATTTAAATAAACCAAATCTAATTAGATCAAAATGGAACAAAAATGGACTATGTTCTAGAAGAATTAAGATGAGAGGAAAAATCTAAAATTGTATATAAAAGAAAGGACTAGTTGTTGAAATTAAAAACCAAGTTGTCAAAATAAAAGACTGGACTTTTGAAAAAAAAAAAAAAACATAATAAAAAAATCCAAGTTGGTAATTGTGTATAAGACATGAGGACGTGTGAATGAGCTGGCAAAGAAAAGAACATGTGGAAAAGATTTGGTAATAAAAACCAAACTCCCATATTTATCCAATTTTTTTTGTCTTAAAAAGTTTCCATTTTCCTCAATTCCATTCATTAATTTACCCCCGTATCGTAATTCGTACTCACCAATTCCAAACGCAGAGGTACGTTTCTCTCCTTCCTCCTCTCTTCTTCCTCCTCGGATTTTCCGTCTCTAATTTTTGAATCAACAACTGAGAAAATTTGAAAGGAAAATGAGAAATTTAACAAAATAAAATCGTATTTTGATGGGATTTAGTTATTTAATTGGACAATTATGTTTTGTGTTTTGTGTTTTGTGTTTTGGATCCTAATTCCCGAGATAATAGCGTGGAGAAAATATTGGAAATTGCGTTGACTTTGGGTCTAATTCTGAAGTTTTAGTTTAGGGTTTAGTTTCTCTGTGTTGTTTATAGAATTGGTGGAATTGTAAAGCTTTAGCATTTTTGTAATCTTGTTCTGTTTTAATCTTCAAATGGATAAGAGTCTATCTTGTTATGAGATTGTTCGTTGTGTTTTTGTTCTAAGTTTAGATTTTGGATTCGAATGGAGATATAAAGATTGGATTTTGATTTTTTTTTTGGTAACGTGTGATTTGTGTTTTTATTTGAGGAAGTGTATTGATATAGAATAAATGTCAAAACTTTGTGCAGAAGCTTAGAGGCATTTGATTTTTGATGGAACAACCGAGTGGCAAGACTTCTCAAGAACAGACTATTGAATCTCTTATCGCCATTTCATATACTGAACCTGAGGAAGAGTCTCTTCTTCCTCTGCCCTCCTCAGATGTGAAACCTGTCAAGAACACTACTACAAACGGAGTCACCAGGGCTAACACCGCGGATGCGGAAAAGCTTAGGTCCGAGCTGATTTCCATTTCGTATGATGAGTCACCGGGTGTTGCTGTTTCTCCATCCCCTACACCGCCTCGCGGTATCTTCCGTGGATAGGAGTAAAATGTATAGCTTCAAGTCTTTTTCTTTGATGCATAAAGACTTTGGTTTTGGTCTAAAAGTAGACCATTTGATAATATGTTTAACGTTTGTCTTCAACTATATGATGGAATATCAATGAAATTTCTCTTCTTTTTGTGTGCTTGATCTGATTTTTATATAAGTTAAAAAAAGGCTCTAATGAGTCTTACTGGATGATCTTTAATGAAATCAGTATCAAACAAAGATACAAAGCTGAGAGAGGTAAGAAAACAATGAGATGATTGGAACTTGTAAATGGATGATTCTCTTGTTTTGGTCTTGTTTTAGGACATTAAAAGGCGAAGAGGCTCTAATGAGCAGCGTCTTCCTCTTCGCAGAACTTGGTGTATTCCTTTGCAGCCATCAAGGATTCCAACTCCGCGGGGTTGCTTGGTTTCACCTTTATCATCCAACCATCTTCATAAGGGCTTGAGTTGATCTACACCAAATGGAAATTCAACAGAATCAGTTTGAATCCGCAAGCGCCAAATCCAGGTAATTGTTCAAATGAATAACTTACCAAACCAGGTGAATCGGTGAGCTTTGTGTTAACCTCAATGACTTCACCTGAGATTGGAGACAGGATCTCACTTGTAGCCTTAACACTCTCGACAGCTCCAAAGCTTTTCTCTTTGTTAACTGCAGTATTTGCTTCAGGCAGCTCCACAAACACAACTTCTCCCAAGTGGTCCTGCACATTTGCAATCTCTTTGTTTCAGACACGACAAATCTAATCTAAACTTAGTTCTGAGCTGTGCTTTTTGTACCTGGGCATGGTCAGTGATGCCAATGGTAGCCACTGAGCCTTCATGTTTCACCCACTCATGAGAGTTTGCATACTTAAGTCCTTCCAACACTTCAAAATTCCCAAAAAACCAAGAACTTTTCAAACAGAGTTCTAAGACAAGACCAGTGCAACAGAGATGTATGTTTTACCTGAGGAGAAGCATCTGGAGATGGAGAAAGCTGGAGAGAGATGAGATTTGGAAACAGAAGTAGAGAGCTTGAGAGCATTTGCTGTAGAAGAAGCCCACATTCTCAGTGCCATTTTTGTTTTCTGGTTTGATTTTTTCCAAAGGAAGTGGGGGAAAAAAGAAAACAACGAGTGCTCTTAATGATTTTTCTCTTTTCACGGTTGTGTCTCTTTTCTATCTTTAGATGTATGGCAGAAAATGAAGGCCTAATCTTCATGGTGCGTCCAAAAAGTATGACCCAAAACGTCTAAATGACTCGGAAGGTCTTGTTTAGATGGGGAATCAGCTATAAAAGAGCAAAAGTTTGGGTCTATTGTATAAATATTGTAAATATCAGTAGGAAACTTTAAGAATCCAATTGCATTACTATTCTCTTGATGCAGAGACATCTTTCAGCTTCCTCATCGAATCGTGTTGTCTATTTAGGAAAGTGTGGGGAACAGTACTAGTTTGTTGATGCCGTAACTGAAAATTTGGATTGATTTTCACAACCGCACAACTGCGTTCTATGTTTGGCTTAAAGCTAAATGCTTGGTGGTGTCTGTGTTGCTTAGAAACGAATTGTCGGCTGTTTTTATTGTTCCAAAACAAACGCTGCTTGGAAGTTTGCATATATATATATATATATAACTGATTTAGACTGTTCACAAACATTTTTATCTCTCTAACAAAAACTCCAGAGGTTGGTGACCAAAAACAAGTTAAAGTACTAGTGAGAGAGCTCTTCTAACAATCTGTCAAAGTCCTGTATATACTCACATCAATTTCCACTATTCTCCACCCATCCTCTGACTTCTTACATTGCAGCTTTTCCAGCTCCTTTGGGCATTTTCTTTGATGCATCTGAAAACACATTGAAGATGCGTTTGTATTTAGAGATCGAGAGTTTTGATTCTGGTAAAGACAGAACTAACGAAGAGTAGATTGGACAGAGAAAAGAGAATGTTCATACCATCTTCAACGTCCTTGAGCTGGTAGTAGTGAGGAGCTAACTCTATCAACCACTCTGGTTTCAACTCTGTTACCTGCATTTGCAGATTAACTGCGCGTTTAGCTTATGTACAAACTGATTAATGAAATCGAAACAAATCAAAATCAGGGATCCAATTATGATGATGAAATATATTAATTACCTGTCGCATGTATTCCTTGGATGTGAGCACTAATTCATGATATACCACCCATCTCGGCAATACCTACAGTAAGCATTGAGAAAAATTCATCATTAGTTGAAGTTATATTCTATCAATAATCAGATTTTTGTGATTTTAATGTAGATATAGAAATTTAACCTGAGATAACCCTGAGTTGGGATGTATGTGCACTGTCTGCGGATGCTTCACAGTTCGATATGATCCATTTTTCTGCAGCTTTGCAGTGTGCGGAAAAAATCCTGAATAAAAGTACAAAGATCATTAGCACATAATTAGAAGGGATGTTATAATTTTAATAAGCAAAAATGAGAGAGTAGGTTATAATTTTACCGGCTACGATGGATTTCCTAACACAATCCAAATCGTTCAAGTTTGAGCTGATTTCTATTTCCACCCTCTCGAGAAGTCCTTCCAACTGATCACGGATATCTCTGGCTCTTTTCATGCTCCGGACCTGAACATATATATATATATCATACTAACAAATGTCAAATGGATTCACATCTGGTAAGACTCAATGATAAACATAGAGAGACAACTCGGTACCTGAATGTAGTTCTCATAGCACCACTGAGTAGAGTAGTTTGTTTCCTTCCATGAACTGTAAACCTTGAGAGATAACAACGACGATTAACATATAGATGTAGTACTATAAACTAGTGGAAGAGTACCAAAAAAAAGAGGTTCAAACCTTTAGCAAAGCAATATGGTCACCCACATTCCCGGTGTGAAAATTCATTCTTGCATTGTCGGCGTGAACCTGTTTGTCCTTGGGACGGTAGAAGATTGAGCCTCCAATGGACAACATAGCCGCAATCGATATTATCTCATCGGAGCACTTGTACTTGTCAGAAACAACTATCATCTTCGACAACATGGGATCAAGTGGAAACTCTGCCATCCTTCTACCAGCTTTAGTCAATTCACCAAGCTTATTCAAAGCACCCAAAGCAAATAGCAGTTCTAAAGCCTTCACAAGTGCTTCAGCAGGCGGAGGATCCATAAAATCAAAATTAATCAGATCATGAATCCCGAGACTCTTCAGCGCAAGTACAACACTAGCAAGATTCGTCCTCTGTACTTCTGGCACAGTGTTTTCCTCTAAGTCGTTATTGTAATTAAATGCTGTGTACAGACGGTAGCACTTCCCTGCACTTGTTCTTCCAGCACGACCAGCTCGCTGCGTTGCTGAAGCTTTGGAAATAGGAGTAATAAGCAAAGATTCCATCCCTGTTCTTGGGTTATATGATTTCATCTTGCTAAACCCTGGATCAATAACATACTTTATACCATCAATGGTCAATGATGTTTCGGCAATATTTGTTGCGAGGACTACTTTCCGTGCCCCTTCTGGAGTTGGCTCAAATATTTTTGCTTGAAGTTCGCTTGGAAGATTTGCGTAAATTGGGCATATGATTAATTCGCGGATCTTTGTACCCAAACCTCTTATTCTCTGCTTCAAGATCTCTTCAACAGTTTCAATTTCCTCTTGACCTGTGAGGAAGACCAATATATCTCCAAGTGGCTCCCTCACATGGATTGTAAGCACAGTAACTACTGCTGCATCCATGTAATCAGCTTCAGGTGCACTTGTATAGTTAATTTCAACTGGAAACCTTCTTCCTGGGAAAGTAAAAATCGGGGCTGAATCAAAGTAATCAGAAAACTTCTCTGCATCCATCGTAGCACTAGATATCAATAACTTCAAATCAGGTCTAAACCGTGCTATATCCTGTCAAATACAAGAGGATCAATATATATCCAAGGACCTAGCTCTGATTTCAAAAACAAGAAGATACGTTGTACAGGGAAAATCGACTTGCCTTAACTAATCCAAACAATATATCGGTTGACAGGGTTCTCTCATGCGCCTCATCCACGATAACGACACTGAAAGGTTTTGTACTCAGTAACCAAAAGGTTTTGCTATGTCCAATGGTAATAAAGAAATAAGTGTGGGAGTGTCCATTACCTGTAACTGGCCAGATCTGGTTCACCCAGCAGCTCACGCAAGAGCATTCCATCAGTCATATACTTCAGAACAGTTTTGTCTGAAGTACAATCTTCAAATCGAATAGAATAGCCAACCTGTGACAAGCACCAACCACATGATAGATTCTGTGATAGAATGGACAGTTGTGTAATAATCAAGTGCCAGCAGAAAAAGGAGAAAAGAAGCCAACATACCTCATGCCCGAGTTTGACACCCATCTCTTGAGCCACACGGGCAGCAACACTCATAGCTGCAACTCGTCGGGGCTGTGTACAACCAACCTGAAATATAAGAGAAAAAAAATCCATCATGTTACTCTATTAAAAACGGAACTACTTTACCAGCTGTTTTTTACTTTTGAACCCATCTAAACCAATGGTCATGAACAAAAGCTTTTTCCTAAATGACTACACCTTAAAGAAGGAACGATTTAGGTTTGTTCCCAACAAGCTAACAGCTCCCGGTTTAAGAATAACCGACAAATATGTTTATGACTACTAACAGTTCATTTCAAAGGAAACATGTCAGCTTAACTATATGCTGGAATTTGGTGCAAGTAAGTAGGTTGTACCTTTCCTAGCTTAGTGTAACCAGCTTCATGGAGATATTGTGGTATTTGTGTAGTCTTGCCTGAACCAGTGTCTCCCACAATGACAAGAACCTAATATATTGAAAACATGAAATTTCAAATTTAATTACATGTAGCAGAGGAAACCATAAGAAAAAAGTAGAAAAAACAAATTATGCCCAATTCCTAATTAAACACTTTAATTCACATCTCTAATTGCACATGACACTAAAATATGATGCATGTCATTAATTTAGTCGCATTTCCTTTGTCGTTGATTTTGTATCACATACAGAGAGTCAGAGATCATATCCGAAGAATACTGTTTTCAAGAGAGATTGGTAGAGTGAGCTTCTCGTCTGCTATTAGATGGTTTCAAAAATCTAAACCTTTATTATTGAAATCTGAGTGTCGTAGTCTGTAAACTGGAGAATATGACATGAGAGTTAGAATCACCTGATGCTCTTCCACAGCCTTAAGCAGCTGTTCACGGTACCCGTAGATTGGCAGACTTTTTCTGACCTCCTGATTCACAAAGAATAGATGCAAGAAAATGTCAGGACAAATTTTAGTTTCTGCTACGGATATTAATCCAGAGAAACACACAAAAGTGTAGATGCATTTGTTCCGAATTACATCAAAACGTGAAGATCTGATTATTGAATTTGATAAGAAATAACAGGGAAATAATGGAACATTTAGGACCTGAAGTTCCTCTAAAGCTGATTTCTCTGCAAGATCTTGAGATTGTTTAGCATCCACATGATCTTCATACTGCAGGACAAAAAAAAACGTAGTAAGCTACAACTCAGCATATGATGGAAGGTCTCTTTAGGTTTGATAGATATCATAGGCAATACATTTTCACCAGCCATCACGGATTCCTTTATGAAATTGATTTGGTCCTCAAATACAAACCTGCAACAACAAAAATACACTTAAATCCTCGGATTATGGGCCTAATCTGTGTCTAAGAAGGTAACCAGAACTACAATAAGAACAAATATGCAACAGATCTTACTGATAATCGTCTGAGGCTTGCTTACTCTTTGCACCAAATTTTAATGTTGCTTTTCCTGCATATCATTGTCATTTGAGTCAGCATAAGAAAAAATAATATCAGTTAAATCAGTTTGAGTAAGAAAAAGACTGCCTAGCGGGTAGTAAAGTTAAGAGAAATTACCAATTTGATGATCCTCCCAAGCTTCTTGCTCTGCAAATGGATTCATTTTCTCTGTTGAATCCAGGTCCCTAAACACAAAAGTTTATTTAGAACACCCAAACGGATTTTGCAGAATAATAAAGATAGACACTGCAAGTGCAAACAGACTAGAATCTATTGGATCACTAGCAAAGCACTCTTTGTCAACTCACCTGTATCGTTGTACAGCAACAGCAAACCTCTTCTCCTGATCAACACCCCCGTCTTGATCATACGCATCAGGAATTCTATACTGAACAGTAAGAGGGAGATATGTTAGACATATAAAAAATCTAGAGAACCAAGAGAGAGACGGGTACAGCAAGATCCAAACATCACCTCCTCTACATTATCTTCATCTTGTGTTCTTTTCTTCACGAGGTCATAAAGCTCTTTCTTGTATCTATAAAGGATAACAGATCAACCAGAGGTCAATTCACCACAACTAAAGATATCTTCAATATATATCCAACCATACAACTTTTTTATTGACAAAAAATAATAATAATAAGCATAAGAAGAAATCAGAAATGACAACTTCAGTACTCATAGGGCTGATGTTGGCAATAGGAATAGCAACAACCACCTAAATACAAAAAAGATTTAACAATTACCTGTACTCTCGAAGCTCTGTTTCAGTGAGCTTCTCGCCTCCGAAAAGATATTGTTCATCTTCTATCTCATCCCTATGGAAAAAAAAGAGGAAACGGGAGGAATCAGTTAAAGAGGAAGAGATCAATAATAAGGAAAAAATATGTACATGTCATGTACCTTAGTTCGTCAAGTTTCTTCTGTTCCCTCTTCTTCAAATATTCTTGTCTTGAGACTTTCCTGCATCAGACCAATAAAAAGATAATGAATAACATGGAGAGCACAAAGTAGCCACCAAAGAGATAATTTCTATACGTAAGAACACCGTCACGAGTTATTAAAGAAGAGATGGTTGATAGAGTCTAAAACTGGTAACTGGAAGATAAGTTTGCAACTTCATGCTGTGCTTCAACGGTCGGACTAAACAAAACATACGCACAGGGTACACTATTTATTATTGTTCTTGTCAATCATGCTATTATATTACCTTCTATTTTTGTCAAAAAGCAATCATCACAAACACATAAAAAGAAGGAAAAAGTTCATTACCTTAATGAATCTAAATCATCCTTCTCTAAAGCGTTTGCTCTTCGAACAGCCTCTTCTGTTTTGTTGAAAAAAACAAATTCCAGAATGAGAATACCAGGCAAAAATACTTCTACCTAGATCACAATAAATTAAAGAAATGTAAATATATGTTCATGCATGAATATAGCAGATTGTACCTTGCTCTTTCTTTGACAATTTTTGCTCCGTTAGCTGATCATTAGACAAATGAAAGGAAAATGTTAGTATGTCACTGACTTTCATATGTACACAATACTTCTCGTTCGGTTAGGGAAATTATCATAACATACAGGATTGGGTGACATATAAATGTGTATTCCTTTGTTTAATTCAATTTCCTAACCTAAAGACTAAAAGGAAGCTACATTTTCCTGTCATGAACTGCGAGAAAACTCATACATTACGAACTTGTACACTATTGCCGACAGTACTTAGCACCCCCTCGCTGCCTATAATAACAGGACCTATTCAGAGCACAATACAGGAAAACATACCAAGAATCAGATGGAGGCATACCTTTCGCGTACGTGCGGTATCACGATCTCTTATATGCTGTTCCAGCTCTTCTTTCTCCTTTTGGTCACGCAATCTTTCCTCTTCTGACTGTGCCAAGTGTATAAGATCGAAGCAAATCATCAACAAAAAAATTATAAAACGCAGGTGTTATCAACACATATCTATAGAATACTCTCTAGCTACTGGGCTTTCCACAACAAAAGATCAAGACCCAGAAAACATTTGAAATGCAAACTTCCTAAGAGAGTCTCCAGATATACCTCAGAACCATCATCCTCGTCTTCAGAAACCTTCCTTCTAATGTTTCTATCGTCTTTTCTAACGGTCACCTACATTGTTTACAATTTTATCAGACGAAATGCCAAGCTATAATTTATAGCTAGGAAGAAAGAAACTCGCATCTGCCAATAAGGAAAGTAAACCATACCTCATCGTCATCATCATCATCATCCGACTGCCGACTTTTCTTTCTAAACCTTTTCTTGCCCTTATCTGTCTTTCGTGAATCAGAAGCAGAAGACTTTTTCGCCACCACGACTTCATCTTCGTCGTCATCAGCATCTAAGAGAGCATACGTTTTTTGCTTCCTAACCAGCATTGCTGCCTCTGCTTCCTGTTGTTGGTAGAGCTGTTACAAGAGTAAAAGAAATTAAGAAAACGTACAAGGCTTATTATATCCATGCCTAAAAACGCGTCTACTTCCCAAAGCTTTAAAGGAGAAAATACAGAACCAAAAAAAGTTTTACAGAAGCTTATTGAGAGACTCACATTCACACCAGTAGCTTTACGGGGAACTCTGGCAAAAATTTCTTCTGCAAACGAACGAGTTCCACCAGAAGAAGGAAACCCATAGTCCACTAGCTCGCCCACAAGTGCAGCTGGTGATTTTGTTTTTTTAGCTGCACAAAGATACCAATTCCATTTGTAAATCAAGTACCAAAAGTGCTTCATAATAAGCTCCACGATCCAAAATCAAAATTACCCATTGCAATGAGATAGTTAACAACAGCTGCTTGAGAGAAGCCTAGGAACTCAATCACCTTATCCGAAATCCACGTCTTTAAATCATTGCTCGCCATTCTCACTGCACCAAGATAACAAAGCACCACATAAAAATCAAAATCAAAATCTTCACCAGTTTCAAATTACTTTATAAAAAACCCTAATCATCGAGCAAATCGAATCATTTATAAACCCTAGATTTGGATAACTAAGTTTCAGTTTCCCAAAGCTTACATAGTTAAAAGACACAGAGAGAGGGGCAATGTCAGTTTACCAAGCTACCGGTAGGCGCGAGAGAAGACGGCGGGAATTTATGCAAGTGATGTCACCGGCGGTGAGAATCTCCGACGTCGATGGAGGCTAAATATGGAGGCGGTATAAGAAATCGGGTGTTTTTGTTGTTTATAAGATTTCAAGAACAATGCGTGTGGTTTTAACTATTGAGAAGTCGAGTCTTTGCTGTTTTTATATTTGCACTGTATCGTCAAAAATCGTGTCGGTTTGCTTATACAGACGCCGACAGTATGACGTTTTTCAAACTCCTCTTGCTGTTTTGTACATAAAGAAGCCCAGTGTTTGTTGTTTATTAGTCAACAAGTGCTTTATACAGGTTTTATTTTCTAAAAGCGTGTGGTTTTAGCCATGGAGAAGTAGAAACTTCGCTGTTTTCTGCTTCACTGAATTTCCAACAATCACGTCCTTTTGCTTATGTAGATACCAACTGTGCAGCGCTTTCTCCAAGTGTTAAAAACAAAAATGCATGCTATTGTACATATATATAAGTCGACTGTCTGTTGTTTTTAACCTAAAGGGTTGATAAAAGACAGAGATCTCATAGTAATGATGAACAGAGATATATAGAGGACAATGGATAAATCACAAGCTTAGTTATTAGATCAGAGCAAGGTCTTGACGTGATTCCTGGCTTGGTCGCGGATTTCCCGATTTGGAAACCTTTCGATCACTTCTGATCCAAAAGAAGATATTAGAGCTCTTCTTGCAGTCTCTAAGTCAATCCCACGAGCTCGGAAATAGAACAATTGGTCTTCTTCAAGATCACTGATTGCAGCTCCGTGCGAGCACTTGACATCGTCTGCAATAATCTGAAGGTTTGGTTTCACGTTCACGGTGGCTTGAGGTTTCAAAAGGAGGGTCCGTGTTAATTGCCCCGCGTTAGTCTGTTGAGCAAATCTGCATATATTCACAAAGAATTTACACCAAGTTTGAACCGAAAATATACGCAAACCAAAAACCGGATTGGGCAGTGAGGGAGAGCTTACCTGTTAACTCGGACATTGCCATCGAAAACAGCTTGACCAAAGGAATGAGCAACAATACACTTGTGGAGCTGCTGTGAAGTGCCTCGGGGATGGTCTAAAACAATTCTGCTATGCAGATCAAGAGTCTGATTATTGACACACATATGAAATGTGGTTAGCTCTGTGTGCGTCTCGGGCCCAAGCTGCTGCACATGAACATTGTGTCTCCCCAATTTCCCGCCCGTGCTCACTTCTACAAGCTCATATACACTCTCTGCCTCCTGCACAGATCATCACATCAGAATATTCACTCTCCAGTACAATTCAACATAAAAGATTAGACTTTCGTACACAAGCCACTCTTTTAAACATCCAAAAAAACTCTAATTAAGCTAGACACTTTTAACCGACTAGAAGAAAGGAGAAAAACAAAACTCATATGAGGCTGACACTTAACTATTATTCATCATAATAATTCAATCATAAAAATTGCAATTTTGCAACTTTTACATCTACCGAAACATAAAGACTAAAAGACACTGATATGATCAAGAATTGAAACTCTTTATTCCTCAAGCTACTAAGAACAATAGCTGAGTATCAAGAGAAAAAAGAGAACCAGAACAGTTATGTGCGCTTGTTCTAACGTCCATAATCTCTCCCAACGCCAAATTGGCAAAGATTATAAAGTTGTTCTCCCTTCACTTGTATTGTCAAGTCTATAATACACTCTCGTAAACAATTCAGCATAAAGACATTCTTCAGCAAACTAAACTACTGATTTTGCACTAACAATCTCTCCTTCTACCAAAACTAAACTAGCAAAGCCAATACTAACCTGTCTGACGAAAGTCCACTTAATATGAGCAGCACCCATAGATTCTTTCTGCAAATAAGAATGCTTAAGCTTCCCATTCTTTAGAACAACACCTTCCAAAACAGGATTCGTCCAATAAAACCCTTCTTCTTCTTTCCCCACAAACTCCTCAATTACACCAATCTCTCCTCCTTCCTCTACTAACACAAACACCCTTGGATTCGATACCGGTAACCTTTTCGATTCCTGGTCACCAGTTTCCCCANGTCACCGGTTTCTCCCGCAAAATACCTCAAATAAATCGGATTCTCCACCTTACATCCCTCAGGAACATAAATCACAGTCAAATCAGGTGCTCCCATTCCATTAATCGACCAAAACAAGTCACCGGAATCAAAATTCCCCATGAATCCAGAAACCCGGTTCGTTAGCTCATCAGGTAAACCGGAGAAGCTCCCAAAGTAAACTCCTTTAGGTAAATCTGATTCACCAATCGTCAAATTGGAGACGAATCCGTCGATAATCACTGCGTTAGGGAACTGGGTTTCACTCAGATTGTTCAAAATCTCCGAGTTTCGTTGATGGGTCGAGACCGGTTCGATTTGGGATGATTTGATGAACGATGTATCGGTGAATCGGAAAGGCTCGTCTCTTCGTGATGGCCATGGTGTAGATAAAAGCGTTTCAGCAGAAGAATCTCTGATTCTTTGTAGAGGTGAAGAAGAAGAGGAAGTTGAGAGAGAGTCTTCGAGAGATTCTGCTAATTGAAGTACGAAAGGATCGGAGAAAGAAGCTTGAGCTCGAATCGAAACACTTGCTTTTCTATTGGGTTTCAATTTAGGTTTTGATGATAGATTTGGTGTAAACGATAAGCGGCTCAGAACTGTGGAAGCCGCCATTAATGGAGTCCCTCTCTCCCTCTCCGACCACACTAATGGAGTTTTGAAGATTTCGTCTTTCTTTTTTTTTCGTTTTGTCTTTTAATTTTTTCTGTTTAGCTTTATTGATAGATCAATTTCGGCCCACTCATTTTTATTGAGCCCATTTTGGCCGTCATATGTTTGGATTGAAGTGAGAAAGCAATTGATAGCTTGATATTCGGCCCAGATAATTCTTTTTCTGAGGTGGTTTCCTTGGAGATCATCATGTATATTAAATTGTCTAGTTATAGTTCAAAAGAAATTATGTCTGGTTTGTATTTTATTTTTCAAGAATTTTCAAAACTTCTTTACAGAATAATATTTACCAAATTACTCTTTAATGAAGTGTTGTTTCCAAATACATTTTGGTCACAAAATATATATGCTTAACAACCAACAAGTGACATAAAAAATGATTACAAATAAAAAAACAAGAGATGAGTAAATTCATCATAGATATTGCATACACCAAAAGAACACATTTACAATAGAAATAAATAAATTATATTCCTTTTGTTTGTCACTCAAGAACTTATTGACTTCTCTTTATTCACCGAAAATTTAATATATGTGAGAAGAGATTATGAGGCGTAGTCCGCAACCAACTGAACCTGAGTCTCCTTTAATAAGTTTATATACACGATGGAAAGAGAAGCGATTGTCTGAAACACCTTACCCCCTGATCTTCTTTTTGTATATGCCTATTTCAATTCAGCCGCATTTTCATTTCGCGCTCTCTTCCTTCTTTTTTTGTTTCAGACAGTCATTTCCTTTTAGGGTATCTGACCAAGGCTTAGATTGAATTGGTTAGGTATTAAGTAGATTTTACCCAAGAGAAAAGACCGGAGTAAGCACATGATCCACCCACTCGACTTTTCTCCAAATTTCACCATGTTTACTGCGTTGTCTTTCAAACGTGATTCCTGCACATTAAAATCATATTATCATTAGGTATATACTTGGTCCAAAAAACCACCATTACAAAGGAAATATAGATAGTCCACGTACCGAAACCTTCAATTTTCTCCACATTCGTAGCTCACTGTCATACTAGCTGAACACACCCAATCTCTTGAACCCCACTTTTTTGGGCCTCCATTTTTTTGCCAATTTTTTATTATTGTTTTTATATATATATTTTTTGTTATTGTCCACCGCAAAATAAAAAGGATTACTGTTCATTCAAAAATCATTAATGTTCATGGTAGTAATAGATTTGTTTATTCTATTTTTTTTTTTTGCCATCTTAAGATTAATAGGTTTATTATGGAGAAATATATTTATTATTAGTTTTAGATTGCTTGTTGCTTCATTTGGATAAAAAAATTTGTTAAGTATTTTTGAGAATTTTAGTTCTATCAACTGTTTTTTTATACATCATCAACATAGTAGAAAGGGTGCCCTGTCACACAAGAAGAATCACAGAACCGACTACATAAACGACTCTAATTTACACAAAGTAATTTTACCTGAACCAGCAAGCTTGGAGCTTCGGTCCACGTGTGAGGCCAGCAATCTAGAATCGAGGAATTAGAACCAACCCCGACTAGACCCCAAAGATTTCGAACGAGGAGAGCGTGGAATAGAAACTGGGACCAAAACATATTCACTTGACTTGTTCTTGTAGGTTTGATGATTACATATAGTCTATCTCAGCCTCTGTATGAGAATTATCAACTAGAAGAACAAAAAAATATATATGAGAATTAAATTAGTCTAAAAAAAGCCATTAACCTAGCTTTGTTATTCCCAAAGTCTTAACCAACTTTCGGGAACAATAACATTTCTTTATCTAACTATAATTCTAATTTCATGTCCAAAAAACTAGAACATATAAAAAAGATTAATATGGTTCATACCAAAAGAAACACCCGTAAATATATATATTTATAAGTTATATTGTCACAAGAAAACTATATAACTATTCAGAAAGATCAAACTATTGACAGTAAATTTAAATCATATATAATAAGCCAATATTAACACTTGAAGTAGCTAAAATATTTTATAGTTTCATCTTTTTGGTCTTGTAGATGTCCATCTGGTGAAGAAACTAACTTTACAGCAAAAGAACAATTTGATGTGAATTCAAAATTAAAGCAAACTACTAGTGTTTGGTAATGCATCCAAAAAGTGAACAAAGCGGATATATAATAGTCAAGCATTTTCAAAGGGGTTTATATGATGACATAGGCAATTTGCTTAAACAGACATTATTTTACAACTCACTAAGAGGTGGAACTAAAGCTAAATTGACCCTTCTTGACTAGTGTTCACATTTTCATTTCTCAAGATGTGATGAAATTCAAAAATGGAAACTTCATTTGTCTAAACACATCTACCTAATGAATACTGTTAATGTTAATATATATAGACAAGAATTAACCTTTAGTTATTGATTCTACAGCTTTACTCCATCTCAAAATGGTTTTAGCATTAGACAGTCCTTATAAATAGTTGAGCACAAATTTAAAATTCATTCTGGAAAAGGAAAAAGACCAGAGCGAGCAGGTTTTGTTTCTAAACCAAACGACAAGATGGCTATGAGGATAAAATAGAGACGGCAAAGTGGTTTTACGCGTAAATTATAAACGGCAACAAGTTTTTTTCCAGTGTCTGTGTGTGAATACACTGAAGCTCTGTGGTTCAGGTGGGCCATTTGTTGTGGAATTTTGGGACGTTTCAGACAAGTAATCTTCAAAACTTTCGGTCTGTATTATTTTATTACAACAAGTGTAAAACCTAAAACTAGATTTGATTACTATTATAATAACCATACCACTAATTTATATCTCAATACTTTAATTCAACCTTTAAGCCTCTTTTGTCTTCTGCTATATATATACAATCTGTACCAAACGGTCCTAACCTACATTTTTTCCCAAACATTCTCAAGGCTTTAAAAGAACTTTTTTAAGTTACTCAGAAAACAGCTTCTGTTCTTCCTTTTTGTATGTTTCTTGGGCTTGAAGAAACACCACATAAGAAAATAGGGTTTTACTCTGTTCTTGGCAAGAAAAGTGAGTGAATTAAATAGCTTATACTTCTGCTATTTTCAGTATCCGAGAGAATGGCGGGATCATCTTTACCACCTGGTTTCAGATTTCACCCAACGGATGACGAACTTGTGGGTTATTACTTGCACAGAAGAAATGAAGGGCTTGAGATCGAACTTGAAATCATTCCACTAATGGATTTATACAAGTTTGATCCTTGGGAACTTCCAGGTATGCTCCCTCTTGAAAAACTCCAAGTCTCTTATAGTCCATCATAAATATATAAGCTTAACAAAAGGTGAAAACTTTTGAATCATTGCAGAGAAATCTTTCTTGCCGAATAGAGATATGGAATGGTTTTTTTTCTGTCATCGGGACAGAAAATATCAGAACGGTTCACGAATAAACAGAGCAACTAAATCTGGCTATTGGAAAGCAACGGGAAAAGATCGAAAAATCGCTTGTCAGTCTTCTTCTTCTTCTTCTTCCACTATCATCGGGTGCCGAAAAACCCTAGTTTTTTATATGGGTCGAGCACCTTATGGTACCAGAACAGAGTGGGTAATGCATGAATATCGCCTCTGCGACAACGAAACTTCACAATCACTAAATTTTAAGGTAACAACATCCTAAAATGTAACAGAAAAAAACTTACCGGTTGATAGTATTTTCTTTTTGTGTATTTCTGCTATGTAGGGAGATTTCGCGCTGTGCCGTGTGTTGAAGAGGAATGAGCTTACACTTAAGAAATATGAATCCAGCTCACCGGAAGTTTCAAATGAGCCACTGAGCAACATGATTGATATTTCTTGTCAAACAAGTTACCAAGAACAGAGTTCATGTGATGAACGCAACAACACACTCTGTGTTTCTCCTGAAAATATTCTTGAATCATCTTTTCAGGTTTGAACAAATTGAATCAAAACTTGTACAGACACTAATTAATGTATAACACCAGTTAATTAATCAGTGTCAAACTTCACTACATTTTTGTGCAGGGAAATTCACAATCACAAACAGAAGAATTTGCACTTCCTGTTTTCGAATATCCGCAAGATTTCTTCACAGATTTGAATTTCGATTGGGAAATGGAGAATCCATTTATGTTTGATCACTATCAAGAAGCTCATATGAACAATGAAGTCATGAACTATCAAGTTCTTGGATAGATCAAAATCTAATTATAAACACATTTGTTTAATATACAGATTTGTTTGTGTTTATACACATAAAGCATAGTTGCAACTATACAAGATTCTCCCTCACTATCAACTAGTAGTTATAGATATACTTTTCAAAGACTTTTTTAGGTCTTGTCAAAAGTATGTATTATCAATGTCATTTATCTACTAATTATTATATTAATAAAAGTTTAATTATTGTAGTTTTTTAAGATTGGTTTTGTAATTTAATACAAAGAAGCAATATAAGGGTTACAAAAGACTAAGACATCATCAAGACTAACTTTATTTTCATCTCCAAAGAGAGATTCTTTCCCATCTTTCCTCTTAGCATATGACAAACCTAATCTTGATTTAGCCATCCTCAAGTCACCAATCCCTGAATTCGTATCCGGACCAGCAAATCCACCCATCACGGGGGCTAAAGGCGGTCCAATAAGAAGCCCGTCTGCTCCAAATTGTGGTCCTCCCCGTGCATAATCAAATAGAGCCGCTCCACTTCCTCCTACCTTAGGAAGGATGATTGGTTCATCGCAATCATCGAGCCAATAGAAGAGGAAAGCATCAAATGTATCATAGTAATCATCAGTGCTTCTATAGCCTTCAGGATTAAACCCACCAAACTTGAATGATTTGTCTTTGGTGTAAGCTATGATAACACATGGACCTTTGAAATCACAACGTTCATGGAACTTTGCTGCACTAAATCCATCAATGCTTGCCTTGTAGCAACATTTTAACTCTTTTCCTAAGAAAAAACAAATGTCATAGAATTTTAAGGATTAAGACTCTACACATGAAGAATTATGAGTCCAGTATATACATTTACACATCAAATATTTACTAAAGTAGTAACAAAAAGTCTTAACATTTCTAACCAAGAAAAGATTGAAATGAGATAGTATACCTTTTAAGAAGGTTTTGTTTACTAGCGAGAGAGAGAAAGGAACTGGGATGTCGTCATGGTAGACCTGTTTCTGCGATGGTTGGAGATCATCTGATTTCTTGCCGGAGTTCCAACCGAATAGACTGTTGTATGGAATTCTTATCTTTGAGGGCTTGAAGGTTAAGGTTTGAATTGTGTTTGAGATGGCACACGAAACCATTGCTTGCAAAATAGTGACCACACAATGAAGAAAACTAGAGAAACACTAATCATTGTGGTTTTTAAGAACTTGTGGTTGTCTTTGTTTTTGTTTATAAATGTCCAATCCGGTTTTCACCAAACCAAAATCTTTTTTTTTGTGTGTGTGTTGTTGGTAACTTCCGAGATTATATTAGCTGAATTTTAATCAGACAAGTAGACTGTAGTTAGCATAAAATATTCTCCAAAACAGAGGAAACAGAAGATCTTGGACTAAAACTTTACAAGACAAAAAAAAACACAATTGACGAAAGTCACCATACGGAGAGACCTCTCACGACCTGTTTCCTCCAGAGTAAAGATAATTCTTAACTCAAAAAAGTTTCGAATCACGATCACAAGATTTTGTACATCGTGCAAGATTCTTTAATCGAAGAAAAATTTCTTGAGTGTATAGCTTTGACAAAGAAGCTTAGCATTTATTTTATTTTACTTACAAAAGTAAAACATGAAGTTGTGATGATCTCTCTTTGAAACCCAAAGAGTAGCTACCTTCTGTTTTCACGAGGTTGCTCCAAAGATTCGGATTTTCTGCTCAACCAAACCTCTGCAACAAGGACAAATGACTTTGCTTCCGCCATTGTTGCTGCTCGAGAAGAAGTTATCGCTGCAACTACTGCACACAACTTGATGTGCACAAGGAAGAAACACCACAGAGACTTCATCTTTCATACAGATTATGCATTCACGATCATGGCTTTCATCATTCTCATAAGACCCTTCAAGCTTATTGAGTTCTTCAAGCAGCTTCATAATGTCTTCTCCCTGAGATTTTTCGGGTTTCCAAGAGTTGTTGGATATGTGGCTTGAGTCCGTATCTGAATTGGCTTTGAGACGAGAGAGTTCTTGCTCTAGCCTTTGGTGATCGTCCTTGTGACGTTGGAAGTCTATTTCGATCTTTAACCTTAAAGTCTCGAGCTTTCTCTTGTTGTTAGCCTCAGTTGCTTCTTTTGAGCGTTGTTCTTCCTCCACTCGAGCCAGAGCTTGCTCCTTTGCTTTCTGCTCTTCCCTCCATTTCGCCTGCAAATAATATTTTAATAAAAAAAATATATATATACAATCAATTTATCTTTCAAGTTCAAGTAAGGTTTAGGAGATTAATGTTTCAGTTATCAGCCATTCACCATGGTCATCTTGAGCAAGTTATAAACATGCAGCAATGGCGAAAGTGTAACCACTAAAAGGTTTGAAAGTCAGGAACGGAAAGAAAATATCAACCCACTAACAGCGTGGAGGAAAAGAGCTATCCCGTGAAACTTATAAATCCTTGGCCCAACTCTACAACTCAAAAACTGATTTTCAAGATATTATATTCAAATCATGCATACAGATTCCTAATACGCCCGCCAAAAACTTGAGGCAAATGTCAATTATATACCTCTTATTAGAACGACCGTTGAGATTATTTGGCATCGGTAATGGACTACCATCTAAGACGGACCAGCTTGTCAACTAACTAGATGCACTCCTTGAATGAGACATGTGTCATATTTTGAATCCTAAGTAACTGTACTATGACAACTCTAGCGTCAAAAGTTACAAGGATCTAGAGAACATTCAATCTTTGAATGAATATAGTAATACATGAATCGACGTACCTCAATATCTTTCTCGTCCTGTGTGATCTGAGCTAACGCCTTACTGAGGGCCTTAATCTTTTCTTTCTCCACTGTAATCTCCTCCTGCAACTTTGTCTTCTGTTTTTCCCATGCTACAAGCTTCTTCAGGCATTTTTTCTCCCTCTTTGATTCTTCCATGCACACTTTAAGCGATTCTGACGCACTTAATTTGGAACCCTCCCTCTCTGCTCGGAGTTCTGCATTTTGATTCTCAAGTGTTCTTACAACCGCATTGGCCCTGTCAATTTGACTACTAGCTTTTCTAAGAGCATTCTCCATTTCGGTTAATCTTTTCACAGTTGATTCTTCAATAGCTTGCTTCCCCTTTTTCAACAGTTTGATTCCTTCTCTTTCACTATTCAATGATTTAAGCTCGGCCAGTTCATCGCTGACCTTTTGAGCAGCTTGCATAGCCTTCTTCTGAGCCCATTCTTTCCTTTCCTTTAATTTATTTTCGAGATCTTTGACCTGCTGAAGCAGACTAACTATCACAGGATCCTTATCATCCCCACCCACCACTTGTAGATTATCATCAAGGTTCAGATCACGTAATTTCTCCAACACCGAACTAACACTTTCTTCACTCCCTGAGTTACGAGGCTGCTCACAAGTCTCCTCCACACACACAATATCAGTACAAGACATGCCATCACCACCAGTTTCAGACTCTATCTGCTTCTGCTTCATACCAGCACGAAACCTAGCAGCAAAAGCTGCAACATTTCGTTTCAACAAAGACTTCATATCTGCAGAGAGTTTAAACCTCATAGGACAAACAATCTCTCTCTGCAATTTGAACTCAGCGCCGGTCATAGCAAACCCGTTACCAGAAAACTCAGGCCCTCCACCATTCCCAAAATCCCAACCGCCATGGAATCTACACAAAGCGAGATCCATAAACTCAGAAAGATCTACACTAGCAGCAGCAACTCCTCCTCTCTTACTATCTCCCTTACCCTTACTTCCCGAACTGGGGACATCCATAGTTCTTGCCCTATCAACATTAAGCTCACTCATTAACAAACACCACATGGCATCACCTTTACTCAAACTAGGCCTAACTTGTTGCAACAAGTTAATCATACCGTAAAGCGAATACTCTTCCAACTCTCTCAAATCCTCAAAACTAGTCCCCAAATTCTCCTCAACATTGCCACTATTCAAATACGACAACGAGTTATTCACTACATTGGTCAACACATCAGAATCACCGTAACAATGGCCTTTACACAAAACAGCTCTCAAGGCAACACCTTCCTCATAACCCGATTCAACAACCTTAGAGATAGCTTGGTTATACAAAAACTCCAAATGTTTAAGCAAAATCTCTTCCAAATGGTCTTCTGTACAATAACCCCAAACATTCTCCTCGAAACTAAGAGCACCATTGTTAATGGAATGAGTAAGACCAGGATGATAAACCAAGTTTTTGAGACTTGACTCAACGATTGATTTGGAAATAGTAACCCTATCGAGAGAACAACATGGATCCACTTCGGGTTTCACGGATCGGGTTTTTCGATTCGCTCTCACGTGCTTCTCTCTCACAGTACAACCCATTCTTCTTCTTCTTCGGAAATGGAATCAATCTGAAACAAAAAGAGATTATTAAATGTTAAAATTGGATTTTCTCACCAACCGAAATGATGATAGAGAAGAAACGTAATCGATTGTTGTGAAAGGTGACGAAGTGGTCAAGAGGAAGATTCGACGGAGAAACTCACTGATTATTCGGCGACGGCGGAATATTATCGGCGAGAGAGGAGGAGGAAAAGGTTAGGCCAAGAGAGACACTTTTGTTCCGTTCTGGCGGCGCCACACACTACCTAATATAATATGGGCCTCTCTGAGCCCATTGAGACCCAGGGTTTTCTTCTGACAACATTTCTCTTGATTTGTTGTCTTTTTTTTTTATATTAATAACATAAACTATTTTAAAGNTTATATTAATAACATGCACTATTTTAAACACTAAAATAGTGTTGTACTAAAATAGTGTTAGATTTTATTTCAACATATTGCACTATTTTTTACACCAAAAAGTAATATTCTAGGTATATTTATTTTCATTATAATTTGTTTTTTTTTCAATTATACTCATTATTTATCAAAATTATAAATTCTACCCACTTATTATATATTTTCCATAAATTTATCCACTAATGCTTTATTTATCTAATTAATTGATGTAAATTATCAATTTAAAACAATGAGAAAGTAAAAGTATAACATATTGGTAATAATCCATTTTAGAATTTATGTTTATAAAAAATTAAATAAAAATAATGATACATTGCAAGAAAATATAAATGTGATTTGTATTTTTATTTTTATTTATCAGTGACAAAATTAATGATATAGTAATAATTCACAAATAAAAATATTACTTAAAATTAAAACTTTAATATAGAAATTAAAATACATAGCACAACATAGTAAAATAGAAATATAAAAATACAAAGAACAATAAAATGGTGGCCCAAAAAAAAAAATGTTAATCAAATCTACACGCCCAACCATAGGGTTTTCTTCTGACAAATCGCCCTTGGTTTGTCTTTTAAGATGTTAATAAAATGTTGACAACAAAATAAAATTTGGTTATTCGGTTTTTTTTTTTTAAAGGATTATTCGGTTTAGTTGGGTTTGAATTTTATTTCTTTAATAATTTAATAATATATGATAAGTTGGATTCAAATCCAGATGACACAATAATAACATTAATCCAAACTATTATATTAAAATTAGGATCGATTGGAGTTTAATTTTGTCTTCAGTTTTTTAATATGTCACCAAGATGATTGATTTTGTTAGTCCGGGTTTTTATTGAGTTATATTCTAGAAAACCTTATTTTAATTACAAATTAATTTTTTTTTATAGGTTTCTAATTCAAACTCAATAGTGTATAGTTCATGTTCTACTCTTATAAACCTCTAATTTTTATTTTTTTTAGTTTCGATTTTCGGAATTCGATTTCTCTCTGATACCGGGTTAAGTTCATATGTTTCTAGTTCAAACTCAATTAGTTATGAATGGATGGATCACTTCATGTTCTTGATTAATTTATACGTCATTTTAGATGTCTTATAACCTCTCAAATGGGGATCCTAAGAAGACGTTATTGTTTATATACATAGAAATAGATCTCTAGTTTGTTTTTGCACCTAGCTCATAATAGTAGACACAAAAAAATGGTATTTTGTATGCATCTCCTTGAGCTTTCAAATAAGACGTGGACAACTCCATGCCCGCTCTTTAATGGCTATCCAAGCGTCTCTAAAGACAGAGACGTCAGTATCCAAAATGTTCAAATCCGAGACCCTTTTATATATTAAATTATAACTCTCTTTGTCCTTTTATTCTTTCTCCCATTCCTCTAATACCACACACATACATAAAATACTTACATAACAATGAGATTGATATTGAGATTGAGATTGAGACTGAGAAATCCTTCTGTGTGTGTGTGTGTTTGCTTGCTTATGGAAATGGCATCTTCCTTCTCTTGATGTGTCTTTTACAACTTCTTTGGACAAGATGTTTGGATTTTCCACAGTGACTTCAAATCTCTTGTGTTCCCTTAACAACATCGACCCTTTTGTCCCATTTTGTCACTTCTACATACCCATATCATATCACCTCCTTTTCATTCAGAGGGTCTGTTCACTAGTAAACTCTCTTTAATCATCATCTAACTTTTATTTTTTCACTTTTTGAAACACAATACTGTGCACGTAGCAGCATGTGTTAGAAAATGCAATGAGTAAAAATTAGACTACCAAACCACTATATATAATTGTCACGTGTATTGGTTTTTCACTCTTGCAATGCTTTTTTTTCCCCATCATTTTGTCTTTGTGTTAAGTTTCATGGGCTTCCAGCTAAAAGTCAATTGACAATTAGTGGAGAGGCTCATGTCCTTTATATATTACTTAGGTCACTTTACATTTTTCAGATGTGGGATATTCTCACACTTTGTTTATTACGATTAATGATTTTTTCTATACAAAAAAAAATTGGATTTAACTGTTGGAACTAATATATTTTGCTTCTTTCTTTTTTTAGCTCTACATTTTCTGATACATGCATATATATTAAAGAACAAAAACATATTTATTCCAAAAAAAAGTTTTAAACTCATGTGGTAAAATACATGCCAATTATGTATGTCATCATTCTTGAATTTTCTTGTTTATATTATGCTTCAATTAAAATTTAGTATTTCTTCAAAAAGAAAAAGTTGTGGCATGAAAAACAGTTCTATTTTTATATGTTTGTATGTAGTTGTTGATGGTCCCTTTGGTTTATGCATTCTGAACTCGTCATGTAGAAATTAAGATTTTCCCAAAAAGAAAAATAGAAAAATAATTGATGAACGAGATAACATAAGCTAGTAAGCAAAAGAACATTATCCATGAATTTATTCTATACACAGGTCGACCTTCTTCTTCTTTTTTCTATGAGTCCTATTATAAAAAATGCCTTTTCATTTTTTCTTTAAATTTATACTTATTTTAAATAGTTGCATGCATAAAAGATAAAGTTGTAGAACCATCTGAGTCATCTGACCTATCAACTTGATCACCAAACTGTCTGTGAACTGTTCCTATTTGTAGTTTACGAACTCGGTCTGAAACTCTGGATTTTTGGTCTAGAATCTATTTTGTATTCCATCTTAAATCGAAAATTATGTTTCTTTTGATTTTGTTGTACGTGAAATATTGTCAATTAATCAAAATCAACATTAGTAATTTGTTATATTCCTAATACATAACAAAACAAAAGAAGATTTTACAATGTAAGATTGTGACCCACCATGTCACATGTGAAGTGTAGTTGACATAACACAAATATAATAAAAGCAAACAAAAAACTAGGAAAAAGCATAAACAAACATAAGTGAAAAATGGCCCCATCAAATAATTAAATAACGACGTACAAAAACTAAAGTTGTTCTTGATATGATATCTAACCATATAAATCGAAAATTGATTTATATATTTTTCATGTACGAATAAATTAATTTAATGAAGTGCCAAACAATGAAATTATAGGTTTGGTAAAACAAAAGAGAGAGAATCTTTTAGTTTCCACTGATTGGGTAACTGAATTTGTTGTGTGCATGGCCCATGGTAATGTTTTTACTCTCTCTTTGTTGCAGTGGCCCGTGGTGAGCTGGTCAAAAGTCATTCCATTTTCTTTCAAATCTGTTTCTCTTCTTCTGAATATATATATATGCCATTGTGCATACTTAATATGAGTGACGCTAGAGAAGTTAAGGATTTGTTGTAATTTTTTTTTGTTTTAGTGGAGGATTGTTGAGAAATCAAATTAAGTCCAAATATTTATATGTAATGTGAGGTTTTTTATGAAATAAATTTCTCTACATATGAGAATATTGACCGCTATAATCGCTCTATTGTAAAAAAATATAAATAAAGATATCGATTTCTTCGTAAAAGACGAAGTCAAATGAAAACAATATCTGTATAAGAATAGGGTGAGAAGATTAAGATGCAAATTTCCAATTCGGAATAGAAAATGGATGTAGTATTTCTCTCTATAATGAAAAAGGTAATCAACAACTAGATTAGCTAAAGATTAGCTAAGAGTAAATGTGTTAGTTAAGTCTGAAAATAGAAAGTTGACAAAAAAAAGTAAAAAAAAAAAAACATGAAGAGATACCGCTTTTGATTTGGTTGTGTAACGGTATCAGAAAATTTTATATTCGACACACGAAACTATTTATATTATATAAATATGTGAAGTCAAATGCTGGCTGATTGCGGATTTGACTTTCACATCACGATTTCTCTCTATAACGAAAAAGGATAATCTACAACTAGATTAGCTAATAGTAAATGTGTTAACTAAGCCTGGAAATAGAAAGTTAACAAAAAAAGCAAAAAAAAAACAAGACAAAAAAAAAACACGAAGAGATACCGCTTTTGACTTGGTTGTATAAGGGCGTTAGATAATTTTATATTCGACACACGAAACTATTTATATTATATAAATGAGTGAAGTCAAATGCCGGTTGTTCGCGGATTTGACCTCCACGTCACGATTTTTTTTTTATAACGAAAAAGAATAATCTACAACTAGATTAGCTAATAGTGAATATATTAGCTAAGTCTGAAAATAGAGAATTGACAAAAAAAGCAAAGAAAAAAAAATAAGACAAAAAAGGAACACGAAGAGATATCGTTTTTGACTTGGTTGTGTAACGGCGTTAGATAATTTTATATTCGACACACGAAACTATTTATATTATATAAATGAGTGAAGTCAAATGTCGGCTGATCGCGAATTTGACCTCCACGTCACGATTTCTCTCTATAACGAAAAAGGATAATCAACAACTAGACTAGCTAATAGTGAATGTGTTAGCTAAGTCTGGAAATAGAGAATTTACAAAAAAAGCAAAGAAAATAAAAACAAGACAAAAAAGGAAACACGAAAAGATATCGCTTTTGACTTGGTTGTGTAACGGCGTTAGATAATTTTATATTCGACACACGAAACTATTTATATTATATAAATGAGTGAAGTCAAATGTCGGCTGATCGCGGATTTGACCTCCACGTCACGATTTCTCTATAACGAAAAAGGATAATCTGCAACTAGATTAGCTAATAGTGAATGTGTTAGCTAAGTCTGTAAATAGAGAATTGACAAAAAAAAGCAAAGAAAAAAACAAAAACAAAAAAAAGGAACACGAAGAGATATCGCTTTTAACTTTGTTGTGTAACAGCGTTAGATAATTTTATATTCGATACACGAAACTATTTATATTATATAAATGAGTGAAGTCAAATACCGGCTGATCGCGGATTTGACCTCCACGATTTAAATCGATAGTATTAAATGAATATTTTGTTTCTATTATATTCACTTTTCAACATTTTTTTGTTTGTCAACAAAAAGGATTATTGACTTCTTTGTATTTAAATATAAGATTTTAGAAATAAAATAAGAAGAATTATTACTTTTTAATTTTTTGGGTTTAAAAAACTTATTTTTTTTGAAGAATTTGCATATTTATCCACTAGAGCTTCAAATGGTTAATATATAAAAAAAATATTATTCTTTCAATGTATCATTCTCTATATAAATGATAAAGGCAAGTTGCAAGAGAGGGTGTGTGTTTGCCCCACTCCTCATCAAACAATAATACAAGAAATCTTTAAAATCCTTCCAATTCAAATTCCTTTTCTTTCCAAATTCCACTATACATACATATATACATACATACACAACACACAAACGTTCTGTAACGGAAAAACTATATGGAAACGAGATTCCACAATTAGTCAAAAGAGCTTCATGGTAATGGTGTGACACCAAAAGTTAATATTTCACATGTTTCTTAAGTTTCAAGCATTGAGTTGTTTTCCTTTTTATAAAATTACAAAGATTTGTTTCCTTTTTGCAAAAACAATTAAGATTTATTTCCCTATTTTTGTATAGATTTATGATGAGAAAGTGAGGAAAATGGGAGGAAAGAAGAAATGAAGAACACAAGATGATGTGTCTTCTTCTTCTTCTAAGGCACTAAAAACGTTACCAAAGTGAGAAGTCATAGAAGTTATATAAATAGAGAGAGATAGAGGAACAAGAGATTTATCCAAAACACAAACTTTGCAATAATGCCAGTCCCTCTTGCTCCATATCCATCACCTCCAACTCCGGCTCCAGCTTTAACCCCTCCTACAAATGGTACAAATCTCGATCTTTTCATATAACCCACGAAGATCCTCTGTTTTCAGAATCTAAACCATTCAAAAATCACCTCTTTTTTTTTTTTTTTACTTTTCTCTAAATGTTTTGATGGGTTTTGTATTGTTATATTGTTCATGGAATCCTCCAAGGATTATATTTTACAGATTCTCATTTGCTTATAATTTATCACAAATTTCGAGAAACCCATTTGTTTAATCCACATGGGTTTTGTACTTAATTTATTAGATTTTTGTAGTTTTTTTCTCTCTCAAAAGTATGTTTTTAACGGTTTGAGATTCTTAGGTAGTACAAGTGGACAGAACCAACTGGTGTGTTCAGGTTGCAGAAACCTTTTGATGTATCCTGTCGGAGCAACCTCTGTTTGTTGCGCTGTCTGTAACGCCGTGACAGCGGTTCCTCCGCCGGGTAAAACTATATTTGATTGATTAGTTGAAATCCGAATTGAATATATATACGAGTTTGTGATGGTTGATTGGGCAATGCAGGGACCGAGAATGCTCAGTTGGTGTGTGGAGGATGTCATACACTTCTAATGTATATTCGTGGAGCTACTAGTGTTCAGTGTACTTGTTGTCACACTGTTAATCTCGCCATCGAAGGTTTCATTTATAAATTATACATTTACATACATTTTTTTTTTACATTTACATACACGCACACTGGTGATTTTTTTTTTTTCGGTCTTTAATATTTTTTTATATAAAAATACAAAAGCATGTTTCACTGTAGTTAATTATTTTCAATATATTTGATATATATATATAACTCTTTCTTTTTGTATATGGGATCAGCGAATCAGGTAGCGCATGTGAGCTGCGGAAATTGCAAGATGTTATTGATGTATCAGTATGGAGCAAGATCTGTTAAATGTGCAGTTTGTAGTTTTATCACTTCTGTTGGGGTTAGTTCTCTTTAACTATAACAAATTAAATTACAAGTTTTTGAGACGTTAAAAAGCTTCTTTATGTAATGTTTTGCTTTGTTTATGGTTGCTATGGTTTTGATAATGTTTGTAGGGTTCGACCAGCACAACTGATGTGAAGTTTAACAATTAAAACAAAATTATCCATCTATCAACCGAGTTATGGACAATATAGAGGAAAATACAAATCCTTTGTTTTCTCTTTTCGACCATCCTCTGCATCAAGAAGAATCTGGCGGCGAGATGTTAATGAGTTTTAAACTATAATCAAAAGTATTTTTATTATGTAATTTCGAAATTTCTAATCCTTTTCTGTTCGTATAGAGCTATCTCTCTTTAAAGTGTATGTTTGTATTTCTTTTTCTTCTGAGGAAAAATCAATTCTCCAGTTTGTAAGAGTGGTTTATGAATAATAGCTCGACTTTTTTTTTTTCTTCTTCTAATGAAGGTGATAGATTGTCTTGACCTCAAGAAAACAAAATTTCAAGATTAGATATTTAAGAGAACCACTTTTTTCAATCAAACTAAAAACGAACTTTATTAGAACAACTTGTCAACATTATGAGGCCAAAATCACTTTAGTCTGAGGACTCTAATCTAATCTATTTAGTACGAATAATTCCAATCTAATCTGTCTATGAATAATGATCTCAATTGGTTTAAACATCTTTCAAATGTCTTATCATTTCTTTGGATCACGACTTCAAATTATTTATCTCCTTCTTACTAGAGATAAGATTAATTTCGTTTTCTTGTCTGCCCTTTCTGAAGAAGAAGATCCATGTGACTCCTTTTATAATTGAATGGTCTCTTTGACTAATCTAATAAATGTACGTAGCTAAAAACGAAAATGTGCTATTAATAGTGGTTAGAGATAAGGGTGAACACGAATTCAAGAATTTCGGCAACCAAATATATCTATATTCAATAGACATATGCCATCAAACGAAAAGAAAATGAAAATCTATCTATAGACATTTTGTCTTAGTACACGTACAACTTTGGTCACATCACTTGCCTAAAATCTCTGTGTTATGAAAAATACAGTAATTTATCATATCCAACTTATACCTATTTAGCCAAATTTATGACATTTTTTTATAGAGATAATACAAATTACTACAGTATATATATATATATTTTTTTTGAAAATTTATAAACAGCAAAAAGAGAAAGAAAAACATGTATAGCTTTTTTACTCGGGACCGAAACATATCATACTCAAAAAGTACATCGAAGATAAGAATAGTCCAATGAGAAGCTGACAGCTTTTTTAACTATTTAAGCACTGCCAAACTAAACCAGACCCAAGTTTTCGGGTTTTTTTGCAGACAGAAGTTGAGACAGACAGGAACATATCACTACAGAGAAGGGTTGGTAAGTGTTTTTCAATTTAGTGTCGTTATGTCAAAAGAAGTTAATTCAAAGAAAATATCAATGAGGTATATTCTATGCAAGGTTCTAGAGTTTCTAGTAAATAAAAATACCAAATAAAAGAATATGTTTATTAGATAACAAAAGCATCATATACCAAAAGTATATATCATATGCCCACCTTATTATCTCGATATCACCTCTTATGGTCACAACAGCATTGGCTTTCCCTCTCACATGGACCACTAATACGTTATTATGCATTCCACCGCATCCAAACTATTATTGACCATTACTTACGACGACCAAGAGTTCACTTAACTAGAAGCTATAGATATGCAAACAAAAATAATGTTTGAAATTTGGAGTTTATGGTTAAAAGGTTTATAAGATGCTGCATTGGGGAAGTTTTTATGCAAATATCGCTGAACTGCATATATATATTTAAGAGAATTTACGAGGATTTCAACACGAGACTCGGGACTAGGAATGAAAACACTCACTAATCACTTCTAATACAGAATGTTTGCTACTTTGCATCGCTCTTTCTGTTTCTACTCGTCTCCCATGGCGAGTTCAAGCGCATAATCGTCTCTCTCCTGCAGTTTTAACAATGATAAACCATTAAAATTCCAATGCAAATAAACATTAGCAGGATTTCAAAATCAGATCATGGTTTATCTATCTATTGATTTGCTAGATACACTTCATGATTAGTCCTTTTACTCTTCTGTTTGTTTGCATGTTATGTTTTAGTTAGGTGTCACGAAAGCCGTGAGTTTCTTAATGGATTAAAGTCTGTCGATCTATCCATCTATCTAGATATACTTCACCATTAGTCTTCTTACTCCGTCATTGGTTTGCTTTAGAAAACATGTAACACGAAAGTTGGACCAAAGGTTATTGTTTTGCTCTGAGAACTTACTATAGGTCCACGTGCGAAGTATCTTCCAAATTGTAGCCAGTAGACCTGTGTTTCATACGATTTAAAAAGATGTGACTAGAATGAAATGGGAGAATACAATTATTATTCTAACCGTTCTTGGATATTCAGAAGAGTGACTGTAAGTTACCTCGTCCTCATCTTGTGTTTCTACTTCAAGGTCAGATGTAGGGAAACCCACACAAAGAAGCGCATACCCCTACATGTGTAAGCGAAAGAAGTTGAATACAAGATAACTTGAAATAAAAAAAATACCAGAATCAGTATGTAAAGGAATATCACACATATTATAACCACCCAGGGTTTAAAACCTATGCTTCAATGTAACTGATGTCTAAGAAGGTGTTCCCACCTATAATATGTTACACATTCTTCAACTGCTAACGGTTAGATAAGTATTTGGGAAAGTACAATGTCAAGCAATGAGATTTACTTAAGGGAGGATGTAGGAATGAATCATATGATTAAAGCTTCGTATTGTCTTTGCTAATTTATTAAAAATTACACTATGGTCCTAATTTTTCAGAGGCCAACTATCGTCCTAAGAAACATACCACCCTAAAAGCACTAGGTAAAGGGACATTACCTGAGACTTAAGTTCTGCTGATATTCCCAATGCTTGTGGCTGGTTCAGCTCTCCAGATTTTACACGCACAGCACAACTAGTACAACAACCTGGCAACATAAGAAAGGACATCTAAGATTGTGCAAGACGCATAACTCTGCAGGCTAAGATCTCGAGCGCTTAGACAAAGCATAACATGTAACCCCAATAGTGAATGGCTAATCCTAAATCAGGTACACCAAATTTAAAAACTCCAACATGAAATAATACATGTAGATAACAAGGAAAAGAACAGTACCATGTCTGCAAGCAAATGGAAGAGTAATGTTCTGAGATTCAGCTGAATGCAATATGTACTGATCCTGCATTTCAGAACATATATATTCATGAATCAACAAAAAGAAAACTGGTGATATAATCACACACCACACAATCCATACATAAGAACATTTACAAAAACTACGAGCTGATTCATATCCTCTAACATCAAAACGAGAGCAATTATAGGTAAGTAAAATCAATTAACGCATACAGTACAAGCTATGAACATTCCCTAATTACAGATTCTAAGCTAAATTTCTCATTGTAATCTCTAATCACACACTAAGGATGTGACGAATTGTGTCACGAATCAAGCAAACGCATCAAATACCAGTAACATTTTCCCTCGGAATCGAGTAAGACTTACCTCAGGAACCTCGAATTCGTGAACCACTCCTCGTTGTCGATCGTGTACAGTGACTTTATGCGAAGGAACAATCGAAGATCCTCTATCTCCTGGACTCGAGATTTCTACGGGAATACGGAGCTCACACGTCGTAGCTCCTCGACGGAAATTTCGGCGATTGATTGGAAAATTCGGTTGCTGAATCGGAGTACAAAATGTGCCGGGGAAATTCAGAGCCATCGTTTTTGGGGATTTTGATATGTTTTTTCGCGGCTTAACGTCGTCGAGAGGTTGAAGATAAGTGTTTAAGAGCAACCATTCGCTGCAACCGAGTGCATAATATCTAAACCGGAATTGATTTTTGGTTTGCATTTTTTCGGTTTGTTCAAATTCAGTAATTATCTAGGTATACGGATGACTTGAAGATAACACATCAAACAGACCTAAAGAGACGGCGATCACATCAAGGCCTTGGAGGTACTAGAAGATTTGTCAGTGAAAAGGTTGCTGGTACTTACCTACAAGGTACTATCTTGACGGACGAAGCGGTGAAAACAGACAACTCTGATGTCAGATTCATCTCATAACGTTTGCCGCAACTTCACTCTTCGCTTTAGCTCAACATCTTGCTTCAGTTTTGTATTACAAGGCATCCATTCGCAAAGCTAACGAGGCGACTTGAATTTAATAGGGAGAACCCCACAGAAGAGTCAAAAGGAAGATCTCGAGTGTATAGTCTCTGCGATTATCTCTATTCTCTAATCTACTCCAAATCGAGACGCCATGAAACGTAAGTTAGATCCGATCGCTGTTGGTCGAAAGAGGGCTAGATTGGCTGCCAATTTTGAGATAAAGCCCCACCATAGCGAGACAGACACGAGCGAAAGTAAGTTAGATTCACTGCCACTAGATCTAAAGCTGGAAATACTGACTAGATTGCCTGCTAAGTCTCTTGTGAATTTCCGAGGCGTGTCGAAAATGTGGTCTTCCATCATCCGAAGCCCTGAATTCATCGCCTCGAGGCGACCGCGGTTAGTAGTTGCTGTGAGTAACGCATTAGTCAGCAGGAACAAGGATAATAAACTAGTCTTCTTCTCGTTTCCAGGGGATGACGACTCTTCTTCTTTGCTGGCAAATTTCGAGATGGCAATACCTTCCGTGGCCTTTAGTCACTACTTGTCAGACGGGTATTGCACTTCTCTCCATGGCTTGCTCGTTGTTGGAGGTGATGCTGGGACAAGGATATGTCACCCTTGCACGGACCAATTCCTTCTGTTACCCTCTATCACCGACTATGTGGGATACGATCCCATTGCTGATCAGTACAAAGCATTTTCGGAAAATGCTAGCTCAGGGCATTTGGTGTTAACACTTGGAGAAGATGAAGGATGGAGACATCTTGAACCTACCCCTATTACGCCTAATTTTCACTGGGATACCGGAATAAACATCAACGGTTTTGTCTACTATGCTACATATTCCACTGGCTCAGTAACACCTTTAACTCCAGGTATTGTGTGTTTTGATGTTAGAT